>JASTWQ010000696.1:0-88394 GCA_035220615.1 Leptothorax acervorum | reverse complement strand
TTGGGCTATACCACACATTTAGATGCTGTGGAGCTTATTGGTATATCAAAATTAATCCTTCCTGAATATCCTGAACAGAGTTTACCTGATATGTTAAAAAGCATTAACTAGATTAATCCTTGGCAAAAGGACATCCATAATTTAACACCAGATCATAAAATTGCATACGTAGATATACTCGATCTTCAAAAGAAATTTCTTGAATGTTGATGTATTTGTAAAAGGTATTATAACAGTGGACTGTAAGTAGTATTCAATCTTTTTTTATTCTCTCAATAATAAAAATGACATTGTTCAAATGTTATTTACAGCGATATACCAAAGAGTTATCACAAGCGTATGCACAATCGAGAACTTCAGGAGGAAGATATGCTTAATAAATGGCAATTGTAATATTTATTGTAATGGTAATGGTCATTGTAATATCCTTGTAATCAAGGATATTACAATGACCATTACCATTACAATATATATTACAATTGCCATTTATTAAGAGATTATTTAAATTATGCAAAGCCGATAAAAGATAACGAACTCTATTGGAATGAATCCAATGAGCAACCACGTTCCAGTTTTTCTGCGCTTCCTGTAAAGTACCCTATTTACAGAAGTATATTTCTCGAACTAAAAAAATATTTATCTTAATATAATGTTATGTATTAAAATTTTATTTTTTATCTTTGTAGGATGAAATAATACTAAAAATATTAAAAGATTTATATATATATATATAAGGTCGTGCCTTATGAGCCGAGTAAATAAACGCCTCAATAATTTAACATGGCATCGTTTTCTCATTACATCTTTGAATTTACGAAATATGAGATATAATATGCATTCCATTTGTATTGATAATATTATATCTAATTACTTAGAACCCCCAGATGTGAATCTTTGCAACAGTTGGCTCTTACATCAAGCAATATTTCTGTTTTGTATTTCAATGACTTCCTTAACATTTGCGGCAAGCATTTAACGCACTTACGATTAAGGGACTGCAAATTTGTTGACAATTCCGCCCTATTACAAATTTCAAAGATATGTAAAATTTTGAAAGGTATAACATAAATAAATAATTGTTAAAACAGGTAAATTGTATATGACTAATACATATATATATTTTTTTAGTATTGGATCTCAGTTATTGCAAGGGTGATGGCATAACGGACGAAGGATTTTCGTATCTCGAAAATCGAGAATTTCTAGATAATTTAAATCTTAGATGCACATTTAATATAATAGCTGAAACTCTGCAAAATACTACAAAAAAATCGCCAAATGCGTGACTTAAATTTGAGTGGACTGAATAAACATCAGGAAGGCATACTTCTAGACACAGTTGCAATACAGTTAAGAAATTCGTGTCCAGACTTGGAAGTAATAAATGTAGGAGGCAATAATATTACTTCGCTCGGTATTAATGCTCTCGTTGAGTGCAAGAATTTACGAAAACTGAAAATTTCATGGATGTACGTGTGTGTGCTACATTTTCCTTTATAAAATATATTAGTATATTCTTTATCAAAATTTATACATTTTGAAACAGTAATAATAGTATATGGCTCTTGTTACAGGAACCCCTATGGGTATGAGCCCTACGACGAATGCACAATCGATAAGCGTAGCTTACGTAGATTGTTTTCCTTCTGTTTACTCCTCGAAGAAGTCTATTTGACGTATCTTGAAGACGATTTTGTTGAAGAACTGACATTGTGTAAAAACTTAAAACAAGTACACTTTGATGTGCCTGAAGAGGACAATAGTTTTGCAATTTTGGAGCAGTGCCCTAAATTGCACACGATCTATGTTTATGATGAGGGCAAAATTCGCGACATCTATGCTAAAGATGGCGGTTGTCACTGTGTTGCCCATTCGGAAAAAAAATATGCACATTTGCCCATCTATGAATCGGACTATTGTGACTATTACTATGAATGTGAATATGATGATGATGATGATGATGATGAATAAATATTCATGATTTCCCTTGATTCTCTCTAATTCCATATATAAGTAAAAATTTAAAATTAAAAAAAAAAAGATACGAGGTGCCAGGAGAAAATAATCTCTGCAATAGAGATGGTGCGTGCACATATTAAAAGAACAATTAAAATATATACTTGGTTTAATTTGAAGCACACTTTATTCAAATCTATTTTTTGCAGTATAATAATAATGTAAAAAGTTGTGTCAAATATAAAATAAAGATTTATACGTAACTTTATTTATTTAACGCATTTTTATATCCAATAAAATATAGTCAAATTAGTAGTTTGTACGTTTTACATCTTATACTCGACGGTAATATCCCGATCGGGTAAGATGTAAAACGGTGTATATATACATATTATGTGTGTTTTTAATCTTGAGATAAAAAATGGAGCGTATCGAGTTCATACAACGTATTTAATGTTCTCCAGTACGTTGTAGCAACTGCTTGCCGCTAATGTCCTGCGCAGAAGTACTGAAATAACACACTTGAAAGATTTTGTAATTTTATACTCTGTTAGATTCTGCGTTGTAACTCTGCTTTAATTTGCTTGTACAAACTACACCCAACTGGAACAATCTTTTCAACTAAGAGCAATCGCGAGAAATAAAAGTAAAAGAATAAATATAAAATTTAGTTAGTTAATGTTGTGTATAAAGTTGTGTGTCAAATATAAAATAAAGATTTATACATGACGTTATTTATAACGTATTTTTAAATCCAAAAAAATATAATCCAATTGTAGTTTGCACGTTTTGCATCTCACCCGACGGTGAGACTGTTTTATTAAAACACGATAATTTATTTCTTAAATTTATAATTAATTCAAGAAGCAGAAATTTACTAAAGATTTTAGTAACATATTTAATATTTTCTGTCCTGGTTCAGAACAACCCATCCTTAATTTAAGAATACTCTGAAGATAATTAGTTTCTAATAAATATTTGCACTTATTGCGATATTTGCGCAGTTGACTAGCCCTCTATATGGAAGATATTTGTTGAAGAGACTTCTTGGTGTTGCAGATTTCAACGCGTAAAAAGAAATTAAATAATGTGTGTGTACGTTACAACCAAGCTCAAAACAGGCCATTTCGCGAATTGGCTGGAGTTTTCGTACTTTGACCGCCTTTGTCGGTCACATTACATTGCAAAATTTCGTAAAGAAAATGGTCATTTCGCGATTTGATCACAGTCATACCTACCGAGAACCGAGAACTAGTTATAAAAGCATGGCCAAGTCTCAAAAAGTATCGGATGCATTGCTGCATTAATATATATGTTTATTGCTTATTGTAATTATTGCTAATGTTTATAATCTTTAAATATATTTAGTGAAATTAATATGTAGATAGATATATTTAATACTTATTTTTTATAAATTATGTAAAATTTCTTAATTTCTTGTTTAATTTATTTGTTGAACCGAATTGATGAATTGTTGAAAAGCCGATACCATATAGCTATTTAAAATTAATACAAGCACAAGTAAAATTATTTTACTTTTAAAGAAATATATTTATCATTTATTTAATACATCTATTTTAGCAAATTTTTCAAATTAGAGACATATACAATAATACCAAAAAAGACAATATAATTGACATATAGCTTGTTTATAACTTATTTTTCTTAAAGTTATAATTCTGTGCATTTGATTTAATCTTGCCTGTTCTCACCTAACTCAATATTCTTTAATAAAATGTATATTATTTGTAATTTGTATCCTGCGTTCTCTAATGTATATTTGTATGTATTGTAAATGTTGTCTGTAGTGAATAATTATTTCTTCTCTACAATACTTATATCTTAGTTTATTTGCGAAATTTATTTCTTTGGAAAAAAAATAAATATAAAGTTTAGTTAAAAATAAATAAATTAAGGATGATAAACACAAATATAATAATATGCTTATGTTTGGAGCTATAATACGGCCAGTAAGTTGCAATCAATTCCAGAACTGAATTTAGAATTGATTGGTCAAAGCCCAAAATGATTATAGAATATGATACTTTTTTATGAATTTAGTTCATCAAATCTATTAGACCCTGGCAAGTTCTTTTGCGAATTGGCAATGTTTCGGACTTTGGCCATAAGATTTTTTCCAAAATATCGATAATATTCCTAGATAAAAATTAAAACACAACAAAGAATAACGTCTACGATATTTATAAAATTTGGACTGGCTTTCCTACTTTATTTTGTTTTGTTTTCGAATGACTGATATCGAATGGAACATTGAACACCCGCAAGATGAGCTGTGTCATTTATAAAGTTTAAAGCCACTGCAGATAAGACAGTTAAAATCTAAATTTATGTTTCTGTTTATCTTGTAAAACAATGTGTTTTTACTTTTTAATCGTATGTTAAAATCTTATTTCATATTAATGTTTGCATCGATTAAATTTTAAGCGCTGATCGCAAACACATTTATAAATATTTAAATAAATTAATAAACTAAAAGATAATAGCTAAAGATATATGCATATATTTATGTATATAAAAAAAATTTATATTAAAATTCACGATTTCACGAATAATTTTATTGGACAACCAAGATCCAGTCCCGACCGATTATGGCGTTTCCTTTATTTAATAAAAAATTAAGTATTTTGTTTATAGGACTTTCAGCCCTCGACAGGAATTTTTTGTGTCCGCTATGGTTAAAAGATATTCATGGTTAAATATGGGGTCTATTGGAGAAGCTGCAAATTAGATTATTGACGATTTGCCAAATAGCTTTCAGTTATGTTTATTTAAACTTAAGGGTTCTTTAGGTCGGTGAATACATAAATTCGATGTCAATTTAGATATCTTTGTATTAAAAATTTGTATATAAGATTATTTGCTATAATTTAAATATAATTTAAATTTTATCTTTCATTTAAAATTTGACAATTCTGACATTGAATTCACATTCAGCAACCTAAAAATTCCTTAAGTTTAAATAAACATAATTGAAAGCTATTTGGTAAATTGCCAATAATTTAATTCAGAGCTTTTGCGCAATAAACCTCATATTTAACTATGAAAATATCTTATTATCCATAGCAAACACAAAAAATTTCTTGAGGGCTAAAAGTCCTAACAACATACTTAATTTTGATTGCAATAAAGCTTCACCAGTACGTCACATATATCGTAGTTATAATTATAATATGACAAAGTAAAATATCGCATACGATATTTCATGAATGTCACTAAAAAATCACACTTTGCAAGTGTGCTATTGGTTGGAAAGTGCAGTGATATTTGATTATGACATCGTATGCGATTTTTTTTGAGAGCCCCAGGCCCCATGCTCCAGACCCCTGATTTGTCTTTTGGATAAACGTTCCAATTGGTTACCTCCAATGCACTACAGACATTGCAGTGCTTCTTTTCCATTCCGTTTCTTCCTCCACGTGGGATTGCATCCTTATTTCTTCCCACGTGCTCTCATACCATTTCTTCGCTAGCTGTCGAGCTATAAGGTCTGTGATATATTTTGTTCGTCGACGAAGATATCTTTACATTATATTTTAAACAAAGAGGATTTTTTTATACATAAATATAGTAAGTGAAACAAGGTACGTATTTATTTTTAATTAAGTTACATTACAAGTAATATATCATATATCGAATGGGCATATTGAATCATTTGATTTACAATTAGTATATTAATTTAGATGCCTAACAGCGTTCGTCATAAATGATCATCGTAGTAATGTTTATAGTTGAACATCGGACTAAATATTTTAGTTGGATAAAACACATTTAGCGTCTTTCAGCGATTTTAGTATTTATACTGTTCCAATCTTAATAATTTATTTACACACAACGCGAAAATACAATGCTACATTTGTTACTATTGTAAACAAAATACTGTTCTGCTGTTTTTGTTTCAACAAAATTTTGTCGTATTCAACTCAACTTTTGGTTGAAAATACACAATATTTAAATCCTCACGAAATTGTATAGTAAATACGATACTTGGAATTTCTTATAAACAATATTATCTAGGTAAAAATGGTACGCAAAAAAATAAATGCTACTATAAGTATTTCGAACAAAATAATTTGATTGAGTTGGTTTAGTTAATACTTTATTAAAAATTTTTAATGGTTGAATAAACCGCATACATGAATAAACTGTACCTTTTTTAGTGCAACTTAATAATTGTTGAATCAACCATTGGATCAAGCAAAAATTTAGTCCCTACAATCAGTTTTTTTTTTCTTAGTGCAGCCAATAAATAACAGCATGCAATCATATCATTATTAACAGCACATGATACAATTTTTTGTACTAATTCGCATGCAATCTAATAAATTGCTGGCAATGCATCATACAGTACGCAGCATTTGTAGTAATTTAGGATCTATCCAGACAAATGTGCATAGATGCATATAAGCATATATGCACAAGAAAATGGATTAAGTCTGAGGAAATTGATTAGGCGAGCGTTTCTGCATTCTGTGTACAAGAGCTATACTAGTCACAGCCACAGATGTCTAAGTATAGACATCTGTTATACTATAGTATACTGGAATGTGAACTCCTATTCTAGCGCCCGGGTTAGAAGAAGAAAAAGACAGGTTGCTTTTCTGCCATTCTATCTCTGTTTAGCGAACTTTTGATTGGTCAATGGTACTGAATTGTTGTCGTAAAGTACAGCAACAGAAACGGACGAGTTGACCGCAATTCTCCTGTTCGTCCCGTATTCTTCTAGAGTAGAATATCTGACTCGAGTTAGCCCTGTGCACAATAGAGCACATATATAGAAATAAGAGTAGGTAAATATTAAATATTAGGAATCGGAATTAAAAATAATAATTAAACGTAACTCACAATAAAAAAGAATAAAATATAAGATAAAAAATGTAGGAATATTCCTACATTTACATATTCTAATATTTAATATAAGTGGTATTAAGGCTCTCTTGAATAAATCATAAAAGGCAGGCGAGAGAGGCAATGGGAGCCAAGCGCGATAATTAGTGCGCTGTCAATTTCAAATAATATATTGATTAGTCATTACATAATTTAAGAATTGACAAACGGACGTTTCGACTCTCTGTTTAAGTCATCTTCAACGTAAGATACATATATTCGAAGTTCAGCGTAATAATAAAAATTAATAAATCCTAATATTAATAATTAGAGTAAGGCTGCGGTCCACTTGACGCTCCAAATGCTTCGAAGCATTCCTCTTCTCCTTTCTTTTAATGAAGAAAGAAGGAGAAGAAAAACGCTTCAAAGCATTTGTAGCGTCAAGTGGACCGCAGCCTAAATCTAATATTTAATATTTTTGTATTACAAGATTATTCCTATATTTACATATCCTAACATTTAATATTTATTCTTATTTTTAATATGTACTCTATTGTGCGCAAAGTCTTTACATTCCAGTTTAGTATTATAGTTCACTGATGCACAGCGACTTTATCGTGTCCCATCACACGATGCACGATGGCGCACATAGGCCGGTATTCATAGTCGGATCTTATATTCAGGATCTTCTTAAGTCTGGTCAAAGGCAGTCTTAAGTCTCCAACCAGCCAATGAAATGACCGTATTAGCATCTTAAGACATTACTTAAGACGATCTTGAAATAAGGTCCGTCTATAATGTATACCGGCCATAGTTCTGGTCTACCAGTAGGTGCAATAAGCTCTTAGACCTAAGAAATTGACCAATCACAGTCAAATGTGAGAAGAATAATCGACTGTGATTAGTTAATTTCTTATAGTTTAAGGCTTAAAACTTCTATTGTAGACCGGGCTTAAATGCGCAAATTTGAACAATTTAGTTTGTTAATTTTAAAGACTTTTCATTTAAGGTAGTTTTAGCGTAAATCGCAAATTTTAAGAAAAATTTGAAATTTTTACTATAGGTACATGTTAATAAATGTAGTATCTACACGTCTGTACTTATAAAAGTGATTGACCATCCCGAACGCGAGATAATCGCGCCATCAAAAATTGCATTTTTTCCGTGTATTGTATTCACAAAGCATAAGGAAATCTCGTATTTTGAATTTTAATAATTAGAATAAATCTCAAGAAAGTGACGAAAAACGGATATATAGTTATAGAAGGACACTTTAGGAATACTAGTAAAAAAAACCGAAATTATTGAGATTTAGAAATACAATACAATAATAAATAGACGTGAATATAAAGAAGCGAATGGGGGAGAAAAATAATAGAATAGTCTTTTGTTCTGTGTGTGAGTGACAGAACTATCCAAAAGTTTTCAGCCTGTAACCGTGAATAGTCGGATGTTTTCACGTCGATGAGTATAAAATTTTGGGTTATAATTGTCGTGCTCGAACTACCTTAAGAATTATAAGAACATTGACATATATTAGTATTAGAATTTTTATATTATAAATTAATTTAAAAAATCTGCTATTGTACCTACTCTATATATTTTTGACATAACATATATGTATAAAGGTTTCTTAAATTACTCATATTTAATTATTCATATATAAATTTATATTTTATAAGTTAAAAGGACAGAGCTAATTTCAATGCACTATTAAGATTATTACCTCAAACTAATATGAAAATAATAAAAAATTATCTTTATATTCCCTAATAGATTAGAGTGGGGCAAAAGTACGCACTTAGTTTTCGATCCCATATATCTACCGTTGAGATATAGCCAGCATCTTCAAATTTGCACCTAAAAATCTGCAAACATTCTTTTTTAAAATTCACTAGGGTTTATGTCTATATTTTGAATACAATCCATGTAATAAATTTTTCTTGAACCGATTGCAAAACCGCACTTTTGCTCCACCGCCCGGTGAAAAATAGTGCGCATGCAATAAAGAATTTAGAATAAAGGTCAAACCCTTAAAATCAGTAAAAACCAAATTAAATTTCTTAATCGACGAAGCTGGCAATCACTCCTGACGGTCACAATCGTCAGGACACTTTAGACCAAGATTCCGGTCCTTCTATCAAAACGCTTAAATTTAAGCAACTTAAATTAAGATGGAAAAATTCCCTCTCCCTTCCCTAATTAAATCGATATCGATTTAATATTAAAATCACTGTAAAAACTTATTGCGAAAAATATTACCCCAGCCAGGGTTCGAACCTGGAATCTCCCGCATTCCGTTCGGGTGTCTTAACCAATTCGACTACCGGGGCATGTGGTAATATTTATCGCAATAGTACATCTAAACAATCATAAGATGGAACACCGATATTTACGTCGACGGTGTATATTCAAACACGATGAGATACATTTACTTCGTGTAAGGAAGGGAGAGGGAATTTTTCCATCTTAATTTAAGTTGTTTAAATTTAAGCGTTTTGATAGAAGGACCGGAATCTTGGTCTAAAGTGTCCTGACGATTGTGACCGTCAGGAGTGATTGCCAGCTTCGTCGATTAAAAAATTTAATTTGGTTATTTATACACTGGCGAAGTAAATGTATCTCATCGTGTATAAATAATTAATGTCATAATTATTAAACTAATTATTACAGTATTAACAAGAAAGTAATTGTAGATTATTAAACTTATAAAACGATACAATACACCTATATTTTATTAATAGTTTTAGGTCCAGTTCCACAAAGGTCGGTTAACTTTTAACCTTGGGTTGACTCACTCTTTGTCTCTTTCAAATTGTCCCCCTTAGAAAGAGACAAAGAGTAAGTTAACTAAGGTTAAAAGTTAACCGACGTTTGTTGTGGAACTGGGCCTTAGAGTAAAATTAATTCGGATAACAAGTGCCAACTTTGCCCCACCATGATATGCAAACTTTTGCCTTACGAGACATTTTTCAAATTACCGGTAAGCGTTACTATCTACCGATACCAATTTGAAATGTCTAATATAGCAAGACACACGCCAGAAACGAGTTAATCAAATGTCAATGATTTACTTAAGTTTATTTTTACTTATGAAATATAGTTTGGAAGAAATCAAAATATTACATGAAATTTACCCCATAGTTTCAACACTGTTCAGTCAAATCGGTTGTTATTACATATGACGTCATTCAGTCATGTCACCTTACAAACTATCTTATTGTGTACAAACTACCCACCTAACTTATACAAAAACAAATATACTTGTACTGCGCACATTTACCCGCCGCGCACTCTTACCCCACTCTACTCTAAATATAAAAACACATAAAATTCATTTATTACTAATCTTAAGAATCATTGTTAATTATTGTTAAGTGTCATTTTTTAATATTGCTTCCTCATAGAGAAAGCTTTGTTTTCATAAACTTCGTATATGGACCTTTGATCGTATATAAAGCTAGGTCTAATCAACCAAATATTAAAGAAAAATATTTGAAATAGGGGTAGAAAAGACCAAAGAAAAAATTGTTTTTTAGTTTTTGGTGCCAATGTGTTCAGAATGTTCTAAAACGTCGAAAAATTGCCTTTAAAAAAAATGTCCGTATGTATGTATGTATGTGGTGATTTGTTGTGGTTGCTCTAACTTCCGCAAATATTGAGATATCGGGCTGTTTTTTTTTTAATCGATAGAGTATCATTCAAGGAAGGTTGGTATTGAATTTGGCGATGATCGGTAAAGGGGTTCTTTTTAAAAAAAATTTTGAATTTTTTTACAAATGTCTGTGGTTGCTCTAACTTCCGCAAAAATTGAGATATCGGGCTGTTTTTTTTTTTAATCGATAGAGCATCATTCAAGGAAGGTTGGTATTGAATTTGGCGATGATCGGTAAAGGGGTTCTTTTTTTAAAAAATTTTAAATTTTTTTACAAATGTCTGTGGTTGCTCTAACTTCCGCAAATATTGAGATATCGGGCTGTTTTTTTTTTTTAATCGATAGAGCATTATTCAAGGAAGGTTGGTATTGAATTTGGCGATAATCGGTAAAGGGGTTCTTTTTAAAAAAATTTTTGAATTTTTTTAGAAATGCCCGTGGTTGCTTTAACTTCCGCAAATATTGAGATATTGGGTTGTTTTTTTTTTAATCGATAGAGTATCATTCAAGGAAGGTTGGTATTAAATTTGGCGATGATCGGTAAAGGGGTTTTTTTTAAAAAAAAATTTGAGTTTTTTTAGAAATGTTCGTGGTTGCATTAACTTCAGCAAATATTGAGATATCGGGCCGATTTTTTTTTTTAATCAATAAAGTATCATTTAAGAAAGGTTGATATTGAATTTGGCGATAATCGGTAAAAGGGTTCTTTTTTTAAAAAATTTTGAATTTTTTTAGAAATGTCCCTGGTTGCTCTTTTTGCACAGTTACTCTTTACATCCTTGCGCAAAACATAGGCTACTACGGAATCTCGATTATTCACTTACCGATCAGCTACTTTATTCCTTGGTTTTTCCGGGCGTTTTTTCGGGACTTTCGAGATTGCTCGCTCGCGATGTACGCACAAAACTTCGATATTTCACTTACCGATTACCGATTTTATCCTTTTGTTTTCTCGGGCGTATTTTAAGTCTGTTTGTTCTTTATACACTCATAAACTATTTGACCGATCTGAACCAACTCGTGCACAATTACTCTTTACATCCTTACGCAAAACATAGGTTACTACGGAACCCCGATATTTCACTTACCGATCAGCGTCTTCATCCTTTGATTTTTCAGGGCGTTTTTTCGGGAATTTCGAGATTGCTCGCTCGCGATGTACACAGAACCTCGATATTTTACTTACCGATTACCGATTTTATCCCTTGGTTTTCCCGGACATTTTTAAAGTAAAATATCGAAGTTCTGTGTACATCGCAAGCGAGTAATCTCGAAATTCCTGAAAAAACGCCCGGGAAAACCAAGGGATGATTGATACTAAACATAAAATCTTTAGTCCATATTTATGTAAATAAAACTTATTAATAACAATAATTAAAAAGTAAAACAAATTCTATTATATTCTTCAGTCATTTCTACCCCTATTTTATATATAATTCTTCAAGGTTTGGTTGATTAGACTCAGCTTTATAAAGCTTCTATGTATGTACGAATTCTCCGAAATTTGAAATGTGTGTAACACGAGAACTGATCAATCAAATTTTAAAGAATTATATATGAAATAGAGGTAGAAAAGACTGAAAAATATAATAAAATTAGAAATAGCACGATATTTTAAGAAATGCCTTTGATTGCTCTAACTTTTGTAAGTTTTTAAATATTTGGCTATTTCTAATTTTATTATATTCTTCTGTCTTTTCTACCCCTATTTTATATATAATTCTTTAAGATTTGGTTGATTAGATTCAGCTTTATAAGGCTTTTATGTATGTACGATGTACACAGAACCTCGATATTTTACTTACCGATTACCGATTTTATCCCTTGGTTTTCCCGGACATTTTTAAAGTGAAATATCGAAGATTTGAAATTAGAGGAATTTAGTTATGATCCAAATTACAAATATAAATTTTTTCCGAGAGTAATAATTGGGAAAATGGATGCAATATGTGATCATTGTCAAGCCAAAAAGTTTAAAACTTAAGCATCTGGAATGTGTTGTTCAAACGGAAAAGTTAAACTACCACCTTTAAATCAACCACTCGACACGCTCCTTATGTTTGTCCACAATATGGATATTGAAACACAAGTGAACCCCGAAAGCACACGATATCCTATGGATGTCCATTGGAGTCCACTTAAAGTTCCTGGACTTCAAATGGACTCCAATGGACGTCCATAGGATATCGTGTGCTGTCGGGAAAGTTGTTTGAAGAAAAACGACCTCCGGGCAAAGCCCGGGTAACCAGCTAGTTATTTAATTAATACTAAACATAAAATCTTTAGTCCATATTTATGTAAATAAAACTTATTAATGACAATAATTAAAAAGTAAAACAAATTCTATTATATTCTTCAGTCATTTCTACCCCTATTTTATATATAATTCTTCAAGATTTGGTTGATTAGACTCAGCTTTATAAAGCTTCTATGTATGTACGAATTCTCCGAAATTGGAAATGTGTGTAACACGAGAACTGATCAATCAAATTTTAAAGAATTATATATGAAATAGAGGTAGAAAAGACTGAAAAATATAATAAAATTAGAAATAGCACGATATCTCAAAATTAATGGAAATTAGAGCAACATTTAAATCTTAACAAATAATATATAAAATAGGGGTAGAAAAAACTGAAAAATATAACTAATCAACCAAATCTTAAAGAATTATATATGAAATAGGGGTAGAAAAGACTGAAAAATATAAGAAAATTAGAAATAGCCCGATATCTAAAAATGTGTGGAAATTAGAGCATATTTTAAAATTTCAACCTTTAAGGGCTACATCTCAAGTCTCAATATTTAGAAATGTCCTTGGTTGCTCTAACTCATGCAAATATTGAGATATAGGGCTAAATTTTTTTTTAATCGATAAAGTATTATTTAAGGAAGGATGGAATTGAATTTAGCGATAATTGGTAAAGGGCTTTTTTCTTTATAAAATTTTGAATTTTTTAAGAAATGCCTTTGATTGCTCTAACTTTTGTAAGTTTTGGAATTTTGGGCTATTTCTAATTTTATTATATTCTTCTGTCTTTTCTACCCCTATTTCATATAAAATTCTTTAAAATTTGGTTGATTAGACTCATGTTTATGTAAGGACGGATTCCCCGAAATTTTAAATGTCTTTAACTCAAAAACTAAACAACCAAATCTTAAAGAATTATATATGAAATAAGGGTAGAAAAGACTGAAAAATATATTAAAATTAAAAAAATTACTTAAATCTTAAAATTTTAACTTTTATGGGCTACATCTCAAGTCTCAACAATTGAGACTTTTCATAAATTGATATTTTTGACAATTTAGTATTAATTATTAGCAATTTTTTTGATTCTAATAAATTTTTCAGTTTTTTTGTACCCCTATTTCATATATAATTCATTATGGTTTGGTTGATTAGACCCAGCTTTATAAAGCTTTGATATATGTACAAATTCTCCAAAATTTCAAATGAGAAAAAGAAAGAGAGAGAGAAAGAGAGAGAGGGCGAAAGGGCGCTTTATTGCAAAAGCATTGATCGTTTTTTAAATAAAACTGACGTAAGTGTCTAGCCTAGCATCAGCTAATGTATGCCAAAAAGCCTAAAGTGCGTTCAGTTTTATTGGGAAACGATCAGTGTTTCGCAAAAGGGCGGCCTTTTGCAAAAGGGCTAGTTTTTTTGCAAAAGAGCTAATTTTTTAATTGCAGTTAGAACATCTCAAGTCTTAATAATTGAGACTTCAAAAAATGATTTTTTAGGATAATAAAAAAAGTGAGCAAGTAGAAACTTGCACATTGCTTCCATATAGCTTTTAAGTGTGCAAGTAGCAACTTGCACATTGCTTCTTCATAGCTTTTAAGTGTGCAAGTAGAAACTTGCACATTGCTTCCTCATAGCTTTAAAGTGTGCAAGTTGAAACTTGCACATTGCTTCCTCATAGCTTTAAAGTGTGCAAGTAGAAACTTGCACATTGCTTCCTCATAGTTTTTAAGTGTGCAAGTAGAAACTTGCACATTGCTTCCTCATAGTTTTTAAGTGAGCAAGTAGAAACTTGCACATTGTTTTCTCATAGTTCTTAAGTGAGCCAGTAGAAACTTGCACATTGCTTTCTCACAGTTTTTAAGTGAGCCAGTAGAAACTTGCACATTGCTTTCTCATAGTTTTTAAGTGAGCCAGTAAAAACTTGCACATTGTTTTCTCATAATTTTTAAGTGAGCAAGTAGAAACTTGCGCATTACTTAATCAACATTTTATTTCGCTTATAAAGCTTCCTCTATGAGGAAGCTTGTTTTTTATTTAATGTACAATTATTAGTAAATATTCTTTAATTTGGCTTCCTCATAGAGGAAGCTTTATAAGCGAAATAAAATGTTGATTAAGTAATGCGCAAGTTTCTACTTGCTCACTTAAAAATTATGAGAAAGCAATGTGCAAGTTTCTACTGGCTCACTTAAAAACTATGAGAAAGCAATGTGCAAGTTTCTACTGGCTCACTTAAAAACTGTGAGAAAGCAATGTGCAAGTTTCTACTGGCTCACTTAAGAACTATGAGAAAACAATGTGCAAGTTTCTACTTGCTCACTTTTTTGATTATACTATAGGCGCTAATTGTTGTTTAAATAAAAACTAACGTTTGTATATATAATATACCCCGATGAACAAACAAAATGTTATTTTCAGTTGCTAGTACTAACAGCATAAAAACAAGCAAAATAAACTTACAATTAAATATAATTTTTGCAGTATAATTATAATAGATATATCATATTATAATATAGCATTTTAACGCATGCTAAAAACAGCTCAAAGATTATTAACTCCATATCTTTAATCTCTTTTTAGATAGAGAATATGATATCCCATTATCATTCTTTACTTTGCAAGAGGAATAACCAATATCCTTACATAACAAAAGACACAGTAGTGATAAGTGAGGGCCGTGTTGACTTAATCTATCAATTTGTAAAGGATAGCAATAGCAAAGCTAAAGAGTATAACTATGAGAATACTAGGAGTATAGAGGATACTTGTTCGAACATAATTGGACCACCTACCGAATTTCCAAATCATGGAGATTCTTCAAAAACACTTGTCGTGGTACGTGTATTTTCTCTGATATTATGTGTTATTGTTTTGTAGAGAAGAATTGTAATTTAACTTTATGCTACAAGACTTTGTAATATATGACATTCTTTTTACTTTCTAATATAGGAAAATAATATTTCCGATATCTCAATATCTCCATGGCAGAAAGAACCATATTCACCATATGTAAGTTTTCAATGCATATATTGTGATAAACCACATGATGAGAACACTATCTGTTTGAATTATATTGGTATGTAATACTTAAATTAAAGGTCAATAAAATATAGTTAAAGAAAATACATTTATGTTCAGAAAAGATTATAATTAAATTTTTTATTCTGAAGATCTCGAGTTTCATGAAGCCGTATATCCAATCAAAGTCTCTATATATGAAGTATATAAACCTGGATACGTAACTCAAATTTTGGCTCAAGATTCTGAGAAGCACTGGTTTGAATTATGGACTGGACCGCTTCAAAGTGTTCATTCTACATCACGGATGTTTTCCCCGCTTCTAAAATTCTGTGACTTTAAAACCAAAATACTCAGACTAAAATTTAAGTCGAACTATCGGAACTATACCACACATTTAGATGCTGTGGAGCTTATTGGTACATCAAAATTAATCTTTTCTAAAAATCCTGAACAAAGTTTAACTGATCTGTTAAAAAGCATTAACAGGAAAGAACCTTGGCAAGATGACGTACATAATTTAACACCAGATCATAAAGTTGCATACGTAGATATACTCGATCTTCAAAAGAAATTGCTTGAATGTTACAGTATTTGTAAAAGGTATTATAACCGTGGACTGTAAGTAATATTCAATCTTTTTTTATTCCCTCAATAATAAAAATAAATTTGTTCTATTGTTATTCACAGCGATATAGATAAGAGTGATCACAAGAGCAAGCTCGTGCACGTGATGCACAAGCAAGTACATCATTTGAATTATGCATATTTTATAAAAGATATCGAACTCTATTGGAATGAATCCAAAGAGCAACCACGTTCCAGTTTTTCTGCGCTTCCTGTAAAGTACCCTATTCACAGAAGTCTATTTCTCGAACTAAAAAAAATATTTATCTTAATATAATCTTATGTATTAAAATTTTATTTTTTATCTTTGCAGGATGAAATAATACTAAAAATATTCAAAGATTTAGATATACGGTCGTTGTGCCGTATGAGCCGAGTAAATAAACGCCTCAATAATTTAACATGGGATCGTTTTCTCATTACATCTTTGAATTTACGAAATATGAGATATAATATGCATTCCATTTGTATTGATAATATTATATCTAATTACTTAGAACCCCCAGATGTGAATCTTTGCAACAGTTGGCTCTTACATCAAGCAATATTTCTGTTTTGTATTTCAATGACTTCCTTAACATTTGCGGCAAGCATTTAACGCACTTACGATTAAGGGACTGCAAATTTGTTGACAATTCCGCCCTATTACAAATTTCAAAGATATGTAAAATTTTGAAAGGTATAACATAAATAAATAATTGTTAAAACAGGTAAATTGTATATGACTAATACATATATATATATTTTTTAGTATTGGATCTCAGTTACTGCGAGGATGATGGCATAACGGACGAAGGATTTTCGTATCTCGAAAATCTAGAATTTCTAGAAAATTTAAATCTTAGATGCACATTTGATATAACAGCTAAAACTCTTTGCAAAATACTACAAAAAAATCGCCAAATGCGTGACTTAAATTTGAGTGGATTGAATAGAGATCAGGAAGGCATACTTCTAGACACAGTTGCAATACAGTTAAGAAATTCGTGTCCAGACTTGGAAGTAATAAATGTAGGAGGCAATAGTATTACTTCGCTCGGTATTGATGCCCTCGCTGAGTGCAAGAATTTACGAAAACTGAATATGTCATGGATGTACGTGTGTGTGCTACATTTTCCTTTATAAAATATTAGTATATTCTTTATCAAAATTTATACATTTTGAAACCGTAATAATAGTATATGGCTTTTGTTACAGGAATTATGGGTATGAATCCTATGACACTTTCACAATCGATAAGCCTAGTTTGCGTAGATTATTTTCCTCCTGTCTACTTCTCGAAGAAGTCCATTTGACGCATTTAATAGACGATTTTGCCGAAGAACTGACATTGTGTAAAAACTTAAAACAAGTACACTTGGATGTGCCTGAAGAAGACAATAGTTTCGCAATTTTGGAGCAGTGCCCTAAATTGCACACGATCTATGTTCATGATGAGGACACCGGCGACATTCGCGACGTCTATGCTAAAGATGGCGGTAGTCACTTTGTTGTCCAGTCGAAAGAAGAATATCCACATTTGCCCATCTATGAATCGGACTATTTTAACTATTACTATGAATATGAATATGATGATGATGATGATGATGATGATGATGAATAAATATTCATGATTTCCCTTGATTCTCTCTAATTCCATTTATAAGTAAAAATTTTAAATTAAAGAAAAAAGATAAGAGGTGCCAGGAGAAAATAATCTCTGCAATAGAGATGGTACGTGCACATATTAAAAGAACAATTAAAATATATACTTGGTTTAATTTGAAGCACACTTTATTTAAATCTATTTTTTGCAGTATAATAATAATGTAAAAAGTTGTGTCAAATATAAAAAAAGATTTATACGTAACTTTATTTATTTAACGCATTTTTATATCCAATAAAATATAGTCAAATTGTAGTTTGTACGTTTTACATCTTATACCCCTGGCGGAAATATTTCTACAAAATTTAAAAAACAATAAAAGTGTGCTACAAAAAACTACAAAATATAATTGCCAGAATCTACTAAAATCTACATAAATTTAAGAAGTGCTACAAAATTCTACATGAAAATGCTAGAATTGGAACACTTTTGTAAATTTTTGTATTTTTTTAGTGGATGTTAATCTATAAATTTTTCGGTGAAACTACGTTAAACTACAACTAATACTGATATTGTTTTCAATGTCGAAAGCAGTTAAAAAAATATTTAATTTGATTTTTGTTGTCTCTATAGGAATTATATTATAATATACTATGACACTGTATGTGTACAGCCGCGTATCTGCCTGAAAGAACCCTCTCTCTCAGGCGGTCACCCATCCGAGTGTGGTACCACGTTGATCAATGGACTAGTGGTGATCCTCTGACTCTGATGCTTCCTTCTTGCTTATACTCATATATTACACATCTTTATAGTGTTTCTACAATTAAAAATCTACAATTTAATAAAAAATAATACAAAAATCTACAAATAATAAAAATTTGAGAATCAACAAAATCTTAAAAAATTATAACATTTGCTTACTTGTAGAATACTACAATTATTTATAAATGACTATAGAAATCTACCACAATTTACATATCGTAAAACTATGCAAATTAGAATCTAATCCAGTTTTTAGTTTCTCATAAAATATTACAATTTTGGGGGGGGGGGGGGTCCCGTTTGCCTACAATCCCGATTGCCAACAGCTTTGTTTGCCCACAACATTTTGCCTACAGCTTCGTTTGCCGACATTCCCGATTGTCGACATTCCCGATTGCCTACAAGCATTATTGCGCACATGTAATAGTTAAAAATACGAACGTACGTTTGCGCACATGGCCAAACACATTGGACACATAACTTTATTGCACACAAGCAGATTGCACACATGACATTATTGCGCACATACATATTGCACACATGACTTATTGCGCACATACGCGTTATATTGCACACAATGTCGCAGGCTTATTGTAAAATCAGCCTTTTTGCAAAAAGGCTAGCTTTTTTTGCAAAATGCCGGCCTTTTGCGAAAGCATTTGATCGTTTCTTTCATAAGACTAACGTATTTTAGACTTTTTGCAAAGTGCCTAGCCTAGCACCAGCCCATGTGTGCAAAAAAGCCTAAAGTGCGTTCAGTCTTATTGGGAAACGATCATTGCTTTGCAAAAGGCCGGCCTTTCGCAAAGAGGCTAGTCTTTTTGCAAAAGGGCTGATTTTGCAGTAAGCTTGCGACATATGTGTGCAACATAGCTTGTATGTGCGCAATAAAGTCATGTGTGCAATGTGTATGTGCGCAATAATGTCATGTGTGCAATCTGCTTGTGTGCAATAAAGTCATGTGTGCAATGTATTTGGCCATGTGCGCAAACGTACGTTCGTATTTTTAACTATTACATGTGCGCAATAATGCTTGTAGGCAATCGGGAATGTCGGCAATCGGGAATGTCGGCAAACGAAGCTGTAGGCAAAATATTGTGGGCAAACGAAGCTGTTGGCAATCGGGATTGTAGGAAAACGGAGCCCCCCCCAATTTTGTACGAATAGTAACAAATACCGATTTGTTTGTACAGCTCAAAAATCTATTACAATTATGGCTAATTAAAATTTGTACTTTTTAGTTAAATGTTACAAGTTTTTACACAAATCTTCCAAAATTCATCTATTATTAATAACTTCTTTATTCGCAGAAGTCAAAATACTTATGTTTTTATTTTCGTGTAGTCTGTTGTAAAGTCCAATAGAAAAATACATAAATGTACAATTTTTTACCTATATAAATTTCTGATTTGTGAATGGTTGTAATTTTGCATACAATACTACAAGATCCTACAGAAAATGACAAAATCCTTAAGCTTTTTACAACTCGTGAATTCATGAAAATCTACATAAATTTGCTTTTTTTTAGATGTTTATGAGATACTACAATTTTACATGGAAATTAACAGACCTTCAACCAAACTTTCAACCTTTCCATGGAAAATTGTAGTATCTTATAAAAATCTAAAAAAGCGAGTACATGTAGATTTTCATGGATTCACGATTCGTAAAAGGCTAAGAATTTTGTCGTTTTCTATAGGACCTTGTAGTATTATATGCGAAGTTATAATCATTCACGAGTCAGAAATTTAATTAGGTAAAAAATTGTACGTTTGTGTACTTTTCTATTGGGTCTTACAGCAAACTATACAAAAATAAAAAACAAGTATTTTGACTTCTGCGAATAAAGAAGTTATTAATAATACATCAATTTTGGAAGATTTGTGTAAAAACTTGTAACATTTAACTAAAAAGTACAAATTTTAATTAGCCATAATTGTAGAAAATTTTTGAGCTGTACAAACAAATCGGTATTTGTTACTTTTGGTGTTTATTCTAGGATTTATGGGAACAAACATCGCGGGTTTAAAATTGTTATGCTAAACGATTCAGAAACATCTTATATGATAAATACTATTCCTTACTTAGAAAAAGTCGATAAAAGTAATCGTGTAAAATCTAACCTCTCTGATTACGTTTGTCCATTATCAGAACCGATCCATCATAAGGGTCACAGAAACATTACTTGTGACAAACAGTTCACTTCAGTGTCTCTAGTGCAAACCATGAAAAAAGATTTTTCACTTGTTAGTATGGTAGGGACAATTAAAACGAGAGAAAGAGAGATACCATCAACGATGAGGAGCTTCACTAAAATTAACGATTCACGTTTCCTTTATGCTAATGATATAACATTAGTTTCACATTGTCCAAAACAAAGTAAAGTAGTTTTAGCATTGTCTTCTTTACCTGCACGAGAACATGTAGTTGATGGAAAAAAAGTAGATATTATTAAGTTTTATAATTTTACTAAAGGAGGCACGGAGACAGATTTAACCAAGAATGTAGTGAATACAGTACTGCACGAATGTCTCACCGTTGGACGAAGAGATTCTTTTATGCTATGTGTATGTTAGATTAAGGCGGTTATAATAGTTTTAAGTTATATTTTTTAAACAAAGAGAACAAACAAATACCAAAAGACGAGTTTTTAGACACATTATATAAAAGTTTAATCACCCCATATATAAAAAGATGTTTGCAGTCACCTAAAACTAAAAGAAAGCTCTCCGATGAATTACAAAAAGAAATAGAAGATGTTATTAAGGGAGAACTTAGCGAATCATAATACTGTATAATCCCATATATACTTACAAATTAGATAAACGTGTAAGGTACAGATATTGCGCTGTTTATAATGATAGGAAACTTCAATTTGTTTGTTCTCAATACAAAAGACCACGATGCGAGGAGCATCGCTCGATGTTATGCGAACAATGTGCACCAATAATTAATATCTAAGATGACTTTTATATTGTATGTTTTAATAATTTATCTGCAAAATAGATTAATGTGGCATGAATAAATAAGTGTATTTGTGTGAATAATCGCTCCTTTATCCAAGAAGCTACAAACAAAACCTTAAAATATACTTGATCTCTTGCAGTTGTATATTAAAATTGTTAAAATTTTAGCAAAATATTTTTCTCAATAATATTTTAATTTTATATTTTATGATATTGTAAGTTGTTTTAAGATTTTCTAACAAGGGACATTCGGCAACTCGAAAATTCAAATAAATCTGAAACTTTGCATAATAGTAGAGTAGTAGGACCTAATAACGAAACAATTTTTTGTTGGTGCTAAAAAACGGTTCTAGGAGAGAAACACTGCTTCGAAAAAAATCGGTTTTTCTCTTTCGAGCCGAATATCTTCGAAACTATAAAACATAGAAAAATGTTTCAAAATGGAAATTCAATGGTTTGAAAAGTACTTTGAAATAATAACAAAAAAATTTTTTATTTTATTAGTTTTTAAAAATACTCTTACCTCTAACTATTTTTTTCCAAAATTTTAAAAGTTGTTTATCACCAAATAAAAGGTTATTTTTTTACAAATTCAACCATGTATAATAAAGTTATGTTATGAAAAACAATTTTTGAGAAATAATTACAAACGCCGCTACAAACAGTCTATCTGTGTCCGTCTATGCGCTCGATTATTCACGCAACACTTTCCGTTCGCTTCTTTCATAGAAGATAAGTACGATAGCAAATACATTTGAAGGACATACTATATGTATATAATTATGAGAGTTTCTATCGCACAATATAAATATATATCATAATAATATAAAAAACGGAATAAGTTTTTGATGAGATTAAAAACTATAATTTTAAACAATTACAATTCTTAAAAAATGTTCACAAATCCATATCGTAAATGATAGATCTTCTAGCCATAGCTTCTTGGAGTTTTGTTAGTACATATTCGGCAATAAATACAAGTTTGTCCCTGTTTGTCCCTTCGCGCATTATATTTTCGGTAATTATGCATAAAAGGGGCATCCTCCCCGATTTGCTTGATATTTTAGTATGTTGTTGGGGATGTCTTCCCGAGTCATTTCATATATATATATAAGGGCCGGACTCAAATAGCTTCGGAGATACAAGCTGAGAAAGGAGGTATTTATGCATAAAAGCGACTCCCTCTCCGATTTGGTTTATTTTTTAATATGTTGTTGGGGATGTTTTTACGAGTCATTTCATATATATATATATATAAGGGCCGGACTCAAATAGTTTCGGAGATACAGGCAGAGAAAGGCTAAAAATCATAAATACGAAAATAAACGTTTAATGATAATTTATTTAACACTATTATTAGGAATCTCAAAGATTTCAACCAAGTGTGTGCTTTGTATGTGCTTCAACTTACAAAGCACATACTTGTAAAACGCGTCACTAACCTATAGGTTAGTGGGGCGCTTTATAAGTATGTGCTTCAACTTAGAAAGCACAGAACTTAGAAAGCACAGAACTGTTAAAGCAGAGAACAGTTGGTATATGAAAAGTACATATTTATATGTACGATGAATAGTTGGTATATAAATACCAACTGTTCTCTGCTTTAACAAATATGTGCTTTCTAAGTTTCAAGCACATACAAAGCACATACATATAAAGCGCGCCACTAACCTATAGGTTAGTGACGCGCTTTACAAGTATGTGCTTTGTAAGTTGAAGCACATACAAAGCACACACTTGGTTGAAATCTTTGAGATTCCTAATGATAGTGTTGAATAAATTACACTAGTTTACAAAATAAAAAAATTTTTCTGTACATTCAATGCCACTATTTTTTTCTTATGTATTTTGGCCCGCTAAACTCGGAAATCACATAGAAAAATTTTTTTATGGATTGGTTTTTTTGTTTTTTTGGTTTTTTGATTTTTTGTACCTTCACTCAATTGCTCATAACTCCGGTATTTATCCATAGATTTTCTTCTTTAATAGCTTGTTTTCTTCGTAAACAATAAGAAACTGGACATAATTTGACGTTTTCTATTTTTGCATGGTAATAGAGTGAATTTTCTATTTTTATAATTTATAAATAAAAATAGAAAATTCACTCTATTGCCATGCAAAAATAGAAAACGTCAAATTATGTCCAGTTTCTTATTGTTTACGTATAGGTCGTACTTTTACGAAGAAAACAAGCTGTTGAAGAAGAAAATCTATGGATAAATAATTTGACGTTTTCTATTTTTGCATGGTAATAGAGTGAATTTTCTTTTTTTATAATTTATAAATAAAAATAGAAAATTCACTCTATTGCCATGCAAAAATAGAAAACGTCAAATTATGTCCAGTTTCTTATTGTTTACGTATAGGTCGTACTTTTACGAAGAAAACAAGCTGTTGAAGAAGAAAATCTATGGATAAATACCGGAGTTATGAGCAATTGAGTGAAGGTACAAAAAATCAAAAAACCAAAAAAACCAATCCATAAAAAAATTTTTCTATGTGATTTCCGAGTTTAGCGGGCCAAAATACATAGGAAAAAAATAGTGGCATTGAATGTACATTTTGGCTGTAAACTAGTGTTATCATTAAACTTTTATTTTCGTATTTATGATTTTTAGCCTTTCTCAGCCTGTATCTCCAAAACTATTTGAGTCCGGCCCTTATATATATATATGAAATGACTCGGGAAAACATCCCCAACAACATACTAAAATATCAAGCAAATCGGAGAGGATGCCCCTTTTATGCATAATTACCATATTTTCTTGCCATCTATACAATTGCGAAACAGATTTTATCTAGAAGACAAAAAGTTTGATATTAAAAAAATCTAATTAAAAATAAAAAGATTTATAAACTAATGTAGATAAACGCAGATATGCGATATAAGTAATATAAGTTTAAAACTACAATTCATACACAACGTACGTCTACTTGATCGTTTAACTTGTATTATTTTTCCTTATTTTTTAAATAAAATTTTACCTGTCTAAAACGATTTTGTACAGCAGTAATAGATAAACGTCCTTTTTTTCCACTGTTCCACTGTTCCTTTTCTTTTGTAATTTAAGTTTATACTTCCACCTTCGTTATCCACCACACAAATTTCGTCTTCATAATTATCTTCTTCTTCAGCATCAACATCATACACGTCCACAAATTGTACATCATGTGGCTCCGCCGAATCATCAAAATCAAGTCCCCATCCGTGTTCAATCGCAACATCATAATTTACAGCACTTTTTATTAGATCGGAAATAGCATTATGAAGTTCAACTTTGTGGTGATTAACAGGCGAGACAGCAAAATTTGCAATGTTGAACGTTGTGATTAATAAGTTTATAACATTTGCTATATTTATTGTTGACATTTTAACACAAATGCTTCAAAACACTTTTAAATTTTCCCATAAATGGTATAATTTCGTACTGTTCAAATAATGTAAGACTGTAAATAAAATGCAGAAACGTACCGCTTTTATACCAAATTTAAGATGACACTTCGATAAATATTATGTGAACGTATGTGATATAACTACGTAGGAAAAAATGTACGTGATGTTCAAGAGATCTAATATTCTTTTCATGAGTAGACTGATATTAAAGTAAGAAATACAATAACATTTAATAATATCATATATCTTTTCATTAGCAGACTGATATTAAAGTGAAAAATGCGATAATAATGTAATATACGATACAATTTATTAATAAAAAACAAAATATTTACCTGTGGTTGAAAGAATCGTAAATAATTCGTATGTGACTTTTCCTATTATTTTGTACGTTATAACATATTTATTATATATAAATATTATTTATATAATCGTGTCTGCTTACAAATATTGCTGCAAATATTTAGCATTGTTATCATGTATTGCGAGAACGTGTAACTTTTGTTACATTAAACTAAAGTTATACGAAGTACCAAAATTCGTTTCTTCGCAATACTTGTAAGAGATTAATGTGACAAAAATTTATATCACAATTAATTTTAAAAATTGTATTAAAAAATTATAAAATAAGATTGCAAGAAGTCTAAATTAATAGTAGATGAATAAATTAATAAATTAATTTTAATAAATAAATAGATTAATTTTAATAAATAAATTAATAGGTAAATTAATAAATTAATTTTTAAAATATCAATATATATCTACAAAATTGCAGCAATTAATAATAAGATACGATAAAACGAAGTCATCTCTTCGAACAACGCTCGCAAAATGATTTTACATATTTTATTTCTCCAATGATATATGTATATTTATATTCTGCGATAGAAACTCTCATAATTATATACATATTGTATGTCCTTCAAATGTATTTGCTATCGTACTTATCTTCGTCTATGAAAGAAGCGAACGGAACGTGTTGTGAATAACCAAGCGCACGGACGGACACGGATAGACTGTTTACAGCGGCGTTTGTAATTATTTCTCAAAAATGGTTTTTCATAACATAACTTTATCATACATGATTGAATTTGTAAAAAAATAACCTTTTATTTGGTGATAAATAATTTTTAAAATTTTGGGAAAAAATGGTTAGTGGTAAAATTATTTTTAAAAATTAATAAAATAAAAATTTTTTTTTGTTATTATTTCAAAGCACTTTTCAAACCATTGAATTTCCATTTTGGAACATTTTTCTATCTCTTATAGTTTCGGAGATATTCGGCTCGAAAAAGAACGATTTTTTTCGAAGGAGTGTTTCTTCCCTAGAACCGTTTTTTAGCACCAACAAAAAATTGTTTTGTTATTAGGTACTACTACTCTATTATTATGCAAAGTTTCAGATTTATTTGAATTTTCGAGTTGCCGAATGTCCCTTGTGAGTACTTTTAGTGCTTTTTTTCTGTAAGGGACGATTCACTAACCATATTAAAAACGATAAAAACTGATGTATAACTGATAAGACATTTACGATAGGATCCCAAGTATTTTGTAACGTGAGTTTCTGATAGAGTACCGTAAATAAACGATTCACCAACCATATTAAAAACGATAAAAACTGATGTATAGCTGATAAGACACTTACGATAGGATCCCAAGTATTTTGTAACGTGAGTTTCTGATAGAGTACCGTAAATAAACGATTCACTAACCATATTAAAAACGATAAAAAATTTTTTATCGTTTTCTATCGGAGATGGTTACAAGGGCGGCGCGGCGCGGCGGGTGGAGTTGGACGTGTACGTTACCACGGCGCGTTTCTTGTCGTCGTTTTATGCATTCGCGTTGCCGTGGCGTTCGTACAAACGTGAAAAATGACCCGGTAAGAGACTTTCCACGCTCAGGGGACCCGTAGAGCAGTTTACCTACACAAGTATTTGCTGAAATCCCCCGCGCAATTATTTAACGTCTAATGACGCGTAATTATATATGCATTTATTGTAGGAATGCTCGGCGAGAAAACGGAACCTTATCTCTTCGACAATCTTATCAAATCTCTTCGAATTTTAATTAACAAACGATGAACACATACATTTCTCGTATTCGCGGCAAGTCGTCAAAGATGAAAATAGTCCAAAACGAATTGACAATCGATTTAACGAAGAGAATAATTTCAAACGAATAAATGCTTTGATATTAACGAGTAACAAGGAAAAGTGGGCTTTAAAAGTCAAACGCAGTTAAGGAGGCTTTAATGCTGAGGTGGGCAGTGAAGGGGTAGCACTGTCACACAATGGAAATATGGAGTGCTGTCAATCTAAAATAATTATATTTAAAACAATATTAATCTAAAATTTTTAAAAAATATAGAATGAAATGCATTTAAAATTTAAAGAATATTAATGTTTATTTATGTAAAAGTCACATATAAATTTATATTTTTTAAAACAAATTTTATTATTACTACAAATAATGACTTGGCAACGGTGTAGAAATGAAAAACTGAAGTTGGTAGAACTACAATTGATTGACAGAAGAGACTCTCAATTACATTTTGGGATACCTACATGTTAGGTTACATGTTATGTCAGAATCTTCCCGTGTTTTTTAACAGCGTTGTCAAGTTTTCTCCATCACACAGCTCTGATGACAAAAATATTATAACTTGACTTATAGTTTTTAGTATTGCAAATAAACTATGTGGTAAAATGGCTCGAACTTTAGTACGTACTTTCAATATAGTATACTTCACATATTACACATAAATTCATTTGCTTCTTAATATTTTAAATATATGTTTTTATTGAAAATAGATATGGAGAATCGGATTTCTTATAAGAGTCTCTTATAAAATGTGGAATTTTGATATTAATTTACGCAAAAATGGGCTGGCAAAAAAATCTGAAAAAATTCACATGCAACCGTTATTTGTAAAGAAACTTCTATTATAAATTTCATGCCATTCTTATCATTTTGCATTATCCTTAAAGCCTCCTTAATTGTGCGTGAATTAACGTTATGTAACATTTAATTAATAAATTTGATACAAATTATAAGTGTGTTACGCCCGCGCTGAGTCGCCCCTTAGATTCGAGCCAAATCGAGCTGCTTTCGAGAAGAACTTGCGAGTTCTTCGTGACGACGAGCCGTCGTTTACGAACAGACGCCACGAAAATTCGGAGCTGAACCGTCAACGCCGTCAAGTCGAACGGGCGTGCAGCATTGGGCTTCTCTGTTATAACTGTTATAAATACTTGGAACATTTGAAAAAGACTGGCATTTTAAATTTAACATAGCGATACATATTTTTATATTTTTAATACTGTAAGGCAATTTTTGGCGATCGTTTGGTATATATACCAAAGTGTACCAAACTGCACCAGACCGTTTTGGCGTGTTTGGTACTTTGTGGTCAACCGTTTTGGTATCTCTCCGGTTGGTACCACGCTATACCCTGCTATAAAGCAGGGTAGTTTTTCCAAGTCTGGTACATATACCAGAATGAGCTCCGCCCCTACCAATATCAACCTTAGTACATGTACCAAACAATCGCCAAAAATCGCCTGTAATAATAGGTGGCAGTGTGGTCTAGTGGTAGAGCGCCAGACTCGCGTAACCACGAGAAACCGGGTTCGAGTCCACCTAATCACAGAAATTTTTATATTTTAAACTGCACCTCCCCCTTCTATGAGAAATAAAGAAGGGATTCTCGAGCGAAGAAACTGGGCTCCGTCTTTCGGAAGAGACGTTAAGCTGTTGGTCCACACATAGCAATTGGCAACTGCTATGTGTATCCCCTCCCTCCATGAAGTGATTACTCTATTCACTTACCAACCCGCACTGGCCAGCGTGGTAGGCTAAATATTCCCTTAAAAAAGGAAGACCTATATGCAAGAGTGGACGTATAGAGAAGTAAGGTGTAAAGGCAAAGTGTACGCCTTATATGATATTGTTTATGCTGAAAATTGTTTGTATTTTTTTGGATATGGCCATGCGTTGTTAATTCATTTTTTTTTATGTAGCTCTGGCAAATAGCGTTCCAATGTGTGGATAGGTACATACAGACCTATCGTCGAATAAATTAATTCTTTCCCGCAAGCCGAGTCTAGTTATTTCCGCGAGTCCCCCGGAGCGCACGAGCGAAGATGTGAATGCGAAAAGTGTGTGCGACACGCGAGCGAGTCTCTGGCGCAATTTATAGGTTGTATTAAAATATTAAATTATTGATTCAATGTTACATAACGTTAATTCACGCACAACTAACCGCGTTTCACTCTCAAAGTCCACTTTCCTTGTTACTCGTTATTTTTAATATCGATTAATCATTTATTTACTTATATGCTTTAAAAATGTTTAAAGATGTAGATTTTTAAACGTATAAACATATCTTTTTGCTTGTCAAAACGTAAGGCGGAATGGAAAGGCGAAAGCTTCGTTGAATATAACACGGCCAGTGTACATACACAAAGTTCGGTATAATTCATTCTGCATGTGAATTTGTTATGGAGCTTTCGCTAACGCGCTGAACATGGCGTTGCGCGAAGGTCTTTTATCTTTTTTCGTTTTCCGCTTTCGACTTCCGCTTTCTAGACGTTTTACATACAAATCCTACAAAGGCTCATGAATAAACCTCGCCGACACGTCTTGCTTTACGACTAATTTGACGTATTATGTGCTTTCTGCATCGTAAGCCGCGCGACGCGACATCCCGCGCCGATATATCACAAGTATGTTTTTTCAGATTGTACCTACTGCGTAACGATGATCAGCATTT
This sequence comes from Leptothorax acervorum, assembly GCA_035220615.1. NCBI lineage: Eukaryota > Metazoa > Arthropoda > Insecta > Hymenoptera > Formicidae > Leptothorax > Leptothorax acervorum. The sequence goes on along the minus strand of JASTWQ010000696.1, from coordinate 58,561 downwards.
ACATTTCTGTCGTATGATGTTCATTGGAATATATTTATTTATCGTTCTATTTTTGAAAAGCCATTCTTTCGTATAGACTTTTATTCGTCGTCTGTTTATTTCTGTAATTCCATTCCATCTCTCACATTTTTAATTATCATGTTTCACTTTACCGATTTTTTACTTTTTACAATTATTAAAAAAGCAAGGCCACATTATTTCTTCTATGTTACCTTGTAGATGTATGATTGATATAGAAGCGAAAATAAAAGCGTTGATGCCTTAAAGCGTTTCGATTTGCAACTTTTCACGTTACGTGCAAATAATTGTATTAACTAAAGATGGAAATATCTCTTCACAACACCTCCACGGAAAGTTCGACTTTCCATGCCTGTAGAGCGGGGCGAAAGTGGCCAATTTCACGCCAGGGCTTACTTTATTTCCTAGGGAAGAAAATTGAAAACAAAGCGGGCGAAAAGTGATCACTCTCCTCCCTAGGGAGAAAAGTTGATACTTTCTGCCCCGTATGGCGGCCCTGTATATATAATTTTATTTTATTTAAATTTTAGTTTTTTAATGTAAAGGGCTTTGCCCTCAACACCCCCCGCCGGGGCTTCGTCCCTGGACCCCGCATCCCTCTCTTTTTCTCTTTCTATTTAACGATACGCGCGTACAAACTGTATGAATCAAACACCAAACGCTCACGCTTTACAAGCATTAAGAAGTCGAACATTTTTGTAAAGGTGTTGTGAAAAATGTCGTGTGCACCACGGGGAGAAAGCTTTTCCAGACTCGTGTGATTGCCGCCCTCGCCTTCGGTTCGGACGGTAAACTTCACACTCGTCTGAAAAACGTAGCTTTCTCCCCTAGGTGCACAATATATACTATTCCTAGATCTATCAATTAAATTTATTTAATATTCTATTGTTCATATCAAACACAATTAAAGAGTTTATAATTAGGAATAAATAGGTCTATTGTAAATAATTTTTTGGGAAATATGAAATATTAGTCTTATATAAATGTTATTTGATTATTTCTCATGTTACGTGTAAATAGATATTGCTTATTATAATAACTCATTTATTTATTGTTTATAATTAAGTGCTCTAAATAATTTTCGGCAATAATAGCGTACAAAACATAAATAGATCATATTTTGATTATAATTACTAAATACACGCATCATCAATTTATCTATGCTTTTAAAGCATATATGTATATTTATATTATATGTATAGTTTAGAGTATATTTTGTTCAAATAATGATACGAACAACAACCAAGTTGTTATTAAATCTCACAAATAATATTTACCATATTACATGTATACAAATAGAAAGAGTTAATAAACAGAATAATACATTTCCTTTGCCAGCATCGAATAACAATTAAAGTAATTTAAATCGACCGTGACTGGCACTATATAACGTCTTTCCGATATGAACTGTGAGCCGACTTGGTTTGTCGCGGATTCACACAGCACTTTTTCGGATCAATCGTCGAGACATTATTAATTTCGACCATGGGTTTTAACCATTTAGTATAGACTATTTAACTATTTAATATAGAAATTACATCAACTGACTAAAACCTGCATGGTCGAAATTAATAATGTCTCGACGATTGATCCGAAAAAGTGCTGTGTGAATCCGACAAACCAAGTCGGCTCACAGTTTTTCAATGTTTATGTCAGAAAGAGTTAAATTTAAAAAAAAAAAATATTTGTTAAGTTTACATAATAATACTATTACTTTATAAAGCAAAACTCTTTTATACTGTAACTATTATAAATATGACACAAATTATGTTACTTACCTATATAATAGGGGAGCGGGTTTTTTATATTACTTATGCCTTTATTTAATATATTAGAAATGACACGAGACAGGTGCTTCAAGATTTTCTATGAAACGGAGAACGGAGCAGAGATGAGATTCAGCGTCCGATTTGTCGGTTAGATGCTGCTGTTTTCAGATACTGATTTTATCATTTAACTTGACATTGAGATGATTTTTAAATGCCGGTATTCATAGTCTTATTTCTAGAGACCCTCTAATAAGAGTCTGGCCACCTGATCCCGCTTTTTGATTGGTCCGCCATTTATGAGTGCTTCGGTATGTGAGCGAGTGAGACGGTGCTTCGCAACCGAGTGAGACAGCGAGCTCTCCCGAGTGAGACAGCGAGCTCTCTCTCGTGTAATTTCACTCATAAATGGCGACCATCCAACAGTTGTGGCCAGACTCTTATTAGAGGGTCTCTATTTTATTTCAAGATGCTAATACGGTCATTTCATTGGCTGGATGGAGTCTTAAGAATGCCTTCGACCAGACTTAGAACGATCTTAAATATACGATCCAACTATGAATACCGGCCAATATCACTAATTATTTCAAAATTAATTAGACATTATTGCTTATAAACCTATCGGCATTTCTCTAATTCAAACAATTATACAATTGATAGTGGACTGTACTTATACTTTTATAGCATGTAATACATATTATAGAATTAAAAACGATACGCTCACAAAAATTATTTTTATTAGTTTTCTTTCCTTATTCGCTTCGTGCATGAACGTGGAGGGGATTCGCGAAACGACTTAGGCGCTCATAGCGATCAGTTTGGAAAGTTGGACTGAAACACGCTAACCTTTTAATAAATTCGAAAAATGGAAAATAAACAATTAAAAAGAAAAGCAAAATTATATTGTTGCGTAGTAAATTGTGAAAATAATTCTTGTGATACTCCAGATAAATTATTTTACTGTTTTCCAACATCTAATGTACATTATCCACATAAAGAATCTGACATTGAGTGTAGTACGAATGAGAAGCTTTAAGGGGTAAGGCCACCCTGGGCGACAAAAAGAAAAGGTCAATTTCGGGATTTTTTTTAAAGAGTATAGTAAATGTTATCGAATTTTCGTCAAAAGTACTTTATAAAATTTGCCTTGAGGTACAAAAATAAATTTTTTCAAAAATTTTTATTAAAAAATGGCGGCTCCAGAACCAGGCTCCGACGACGCCTGTATATAAACGGGCGGACAGAAATCTCCTTCAGATTTGCACCTGGAACAAAAACCCAAAATTTTTCTTTTAATAGATACCTTAAACTAGTGCACCACGTAGGGATTTTTCGATATCTTATAAACTTTGTTTTTTATAAACAATTAATGACAAAATTTTTACGTGAAAAAATGAATTTTGGGTTCATATGCTCACCATTTTCCGAAAAAACAGTATTTTCAAATTTCCCTACGTGGTGCACTAGTTTAGGGTATCTATTAAAAGAAAAATTTTGGGTTTTTGTTCCAGGTGCAAATCTGAAGGAGATTTCTGTCCGCCCGTTTATATACAGGCGTCGTCGGAGCCTGGTTCTGGAGCCGCCATTTTTTAATAAAAATTTTTGAAAAAATTTATTTTTGTACCTCAAGGCAAGTTTTATAAAGTACTTTTGACGAAAATTCGATAACATTTACTATACTCTTTAAAAAAAATCCCGAAATTGACCTTTTCTTTTTGACGCCCAGGGTGGCCTTACCCCTTAAGCCTTATCATGTTATTTTCATCTAAGTATAAATAAGATACATTAAATGTATTTTTTGTTGTATCAAAAATTGGCTTATTACTACAAGATAAAGGAAATTTTATTTCTAAAATTTTTAAATTTTTCACATCAATCACAATGTCATCAACACTTGCACAAAGCCATGGTTGAAGTGGATTTACAAATACACCTACTATTTGAACATTTTTATTGTGTTTATTAATATAATCACATATAGCTCTTTTTTCATTTTTCTTTCCATATTCTAAAGAAGCTACTTTCAAATCTTTAGGTTTAAAAAGCTCAATCGCTAATCAATTTTTACCTTTTTTTTTTTGTTAAATTTTATACTGTGTGCTTTAGTACTCGCACTTATTCTTGCACATCTTGCATTAAACCATTCTTTGCATTCACTTTGATCTTTGGTTCTTATGCACAAATCTAATATTTGATCATCCGTAAGTCTCACATTTATATTATAAAATTATTTAAATTAACACAATGTTTGTTGTGCCATGATAAATTATATTATGTATAGATAAATTTATTAATTTTAAAATTGTTTCTGTTATTTGCTTATCATTAAATTTTTTCATAAAATTGTCCAAAATAACTATTATAATTTGTTTTACAATAGTTTGAATTTCTGTTATATTACTTGCCTGTAAAATTCTTAACAATGCACATTGCACAATCACTTTTTATATCTGATATCTGAAGATTGAAAGGAATTATTGCTTTTTCCTTGTAATACAGCTATTTCTTGAATTCTTTGGAAACTTCTAGTGGCTTGGAGTACATATCTTTACCTAATTGATAATCTGAAGGTTTTCTCCATTCTTGATGTATAGATGTTTTTGTTGCACTTCTATCAGAGTTTACGTACCATATTAAAGCATAAATATGTTTGCATTTCTTTCCTGTACTTGACACACAATTACAAGAAACATGAAGTACATGACGATAGTTATCCAACTAAAAAACAATTAATCAGTTACAAAAAATATAAATTAAGTTATTGAACATCAATATTTACCTCCAAACTAACTCTGTAGGGGTGTAAAGTGACAGAAGTTTGACGTACAACACTACCTGTTATCAAAATACCAGTGTCATTTGTATATCTTTCTTCGACTCTTTTAACATGAGATACAGCTAATCTTTTCCCTTTTATAATGGCTTGAGGGTGAAAATCAATTGAATAAGTAATCTCTTTAAACCCTGTTCTCAAAATTTTATTCATTTTGAACACTTTATCAGTCTCTAAGAAGAAAAATACAAGAAATTGTTATTGGTTAAAATAATATTTTTCTCAGTTTACAGGTCAATATTTAACATATTTTATGACATAAAAATCATAGTATTAATAATTATACAAAATTATAATAAGTAGGGTACTTGCAATATTTAGATTGTATAATTATTATAGTGCATTAAAAAACGATTTTGTTTTAATTCTATTTATACACGTTTCATAAATTGTTTCAGTGTAAGTATTACATTTAACCGTCACGCGGCGCCACGTGTTTTCATGCACGAAGCGAGCGAATTTCCCGCTCTCGGCGGAGTGCGCTGGACAATACGGCAAGTACATACAAGGAGAGGTTGTTAACCATAATAAACGTATAAACATATTTTTATGGCTTGTTTTTATGCGGGTAAATTGTCATTATTTATTTTAAATTGGTCTCATGTCAAATTTTTGTATGTGTAAAAGAACAACATAATTTGCAATCTTTTCTTATTGTTAGGAACAAACTGTTAAAAGTGTTTTACAGGTATTACAAATAATTAGATGTTAATATCTCTAATACCAGCAAATAAAGTTGTTTATGTCATGAATTTTTATATTTGTGGTTCGATTGTCTAATTTATTGGCGTCTTTACTTACAAATTTAGATGCCGTTTTCAAGATGTTCTGTTAAATTGACATTAACAAAGTATTCTTTAAACTATTATTCAAAATAACTGTATTGAAACTATTATTAAATTAATTGTACATATACTTTTAATTTTTGCGATTAACAGATTAAGGAGTATTATTGCACGAGTTTTACAAAGACGCTCTTTTGTTTCAATCGTAAAGCAAACGCACATGCTTCGCATGCGACATATGTCATGTGCCCACACACGCGCGTAAATGTCGCGCGAGTCTCCCTAGCCAGGGAAGAGCAAACCGCACAGTGGAATTTCTCCGAAGGATTTCTCTCTGCTTCTTTCCCTCTTGTTTTTCTACCTCCGCGTAGGAGCACTCGTTCCTTCTTTTACCACTTCCGTTTCTTCGCCTGGCACGTCGGGCCTGGCAAATTGGGTCACCCAACTTGGGTGATCGGTTTTGGCTTCAGTTTTATTACCAGGTCAAATATCCTCTTTTGCAGTTTCTATTTTCCCGTTTATTTTCCTGGAGTCATCCTCGCGATCTCGCATCGTGACTTTGAAGCGACAGGTCCCGTCAATCTTATCTTCTTTCCACTCGCCCTGTATACTTTTTTTCTTATCTATCTCAGGTCGTTAAATTTTGGCAGGCAACGCGGTGAATAAGAGTTTTTCATTCCATCGTTTTTTTTATAGAGTCCATTTATTTAAACCTAAACCGTCATGTGTCACTTCTTGAAGTGTAGTATCTGTTATAAAAAAATCTCCTTTTATCTTTATTAACATGATTGTATCTAAACACGGTTGATATCTAAATTGAGCAAATACGCGTGATAGAAGGAAACGTGGATATAATGTAAAAAAAAAAGCTTTCTGGGAACTTTAAACAACCGCTTAAACAGTCCTTAAGAGAGCTAGCACAAAGTCGCTCATCTCGGTAGATCAAGCAGAAGGAATATTTCCTAGAAATCGTCATGCTTACCGTAGAATACCACGTGTCTGGCATGTGTTTGCACGCGTATCCGCGGTACACCCGCACGATATCTCTTATTGCGCCAGCTCCGTGTTACGGATTATAAACACCGCATAATTCAGGCAACCTCTGTGTTTCTGCTTGATGAAATGAAGTTTTTTGCGTCCGACGAAATTTGCCAGTTTCGCCACATTACTTCACGTTTGCACGACTTACAAGATTGTTCTTGGCAGGTTAATTCGGGTTTCAGTCCTCCTTCTGTGTCGTTTCTTCAGTTAAATGGTAGATTCCTTATTTTTAGTTCTCTCGAATATCTCTTTTATAGTCAGATTGTAGTGTGTTATATGATTATTAATCTGTTCTTTATCCGCTATTGTTTAATAAATTGCCAATTTTATGATAAAATATTCAAGACGTTGAACCAGGTGTATTTTGGCAGTTTTCAAGTAATTCGCCACATTACTTTACGTTTGCACGATTTACAAAATTGTTCTTGGCAGGTTAATTCGGGTTTCAGTCCTCCTTCTGTGCCGTTTCTTCAATTAAATGGTAGATTCCTTATCCTTACTTCTCTCAAATTTCTTTTCCAAAGTCAGATTATAGTGTGTTATATGTATCAATTATCCGCCATTGCTTAATAAATGGTGAATTTTTGGCGATAAAATATTCACGATATTAAACCAGGTATATTTCAACAGTTTTCAAGTAATAATTTAAGTTAGTAATTTTCTGAGATGTTGATTAAAATTGTTCCGTGAAAATCTGCGAGAAAGAATATATCGATTCTATTTTTAAATATTACTTATATAATGCGGATTTAATATAAAATCCAAGAATATCTTTTCGATCGTGAAGGGCAGAAAATTTACTACATTTTCCAATTCAGAGATGATAGTGCTGTATGAAAAAAGTGGATTCACGCATTGTGATTTCGACACATAAAGTATATCTTTTTTAAAGGCGTATCTTTTATATATCCACGCGTCCTTCGCGTAGCCATCTATAGTTCTCGGAATATTTTATGCCGCGACTTTTTTGCGGCATTACATCTCATACATATGATGCTGACAGTGCCGAATCCATTTACAGATACTAATCCGAGAGGAAGTTCCGTTCCCTGACGCCACTGCAAAATCGTATCTGTCACTACCTCATTAAACTTTAATGTTCTACTTCTAGCACATAAAAAAAACGTGAGTGCATTATAACCCATACTTTCAAATATAATAAAACATGACTACCGAAATAAATAAAATACAAGAGATATTAGAGTGTGTATATATAGTAGCAAAAATGTTAATTATTAAAGTTATAATTTAAATTTTATCAAAATAAAACGTTTTATGTCTTTTAATAGTAGGTATATGTTCCATATTGTGATCTATAAAATAAAATTTAACTTGCGATTTTTCAATTTTATTTTTAAAAATAAAATAACCTTGTGTGCTAAATAGAGTTTTCAAATTCTACAAAATTTTTTACTAAGAAATTATGTTTCAAAGTGAAGAATGTTTGCGAGACTGTGTGTGAGATAGCTGATAGCGAAAGGAAACAGATAGAACGCATATTTGAAGCACGTGGCATACTTATTACACGCGGTTTGGCAAAGGCAGACGTTGTACAATCCCGCCATCCAATTTGTAAATATTTTTCATCTCTCTTCCTTCAAAATCTTATCGTTCGATAGCACCTATATGAAAACGGCGGGAAGGTTCTTCAAGCGCCGACATGTCGCCGCCACGAAAGTATTCTCAATCAAATAACGTTGTATAGCAATCCTTTCGTGTTAGATGCGTCGCATTTATTTATAGAGAATGTCTTTTCAGCATCTTATTAATATTTAATAACGCATTCCTCGATGAATACAGAATTGACTTTTTTTTCATGAAGATATCGGATGTCGCAATTCGCTGTAAATTAACAGACTTTTTTAACTTATTGTTAGATATCATTAAAATGCAAGTGTCTGTTAAAAAGTCCATCTGAAATAAGATAAAATTTTACCATTTATTTGTTTGAGCTTGAAGTTTTCATAGGATAAATTTTCTTCGTCGTAGCGCGTAGCAAAAATTCAGGCAAAGTCGACGACGGCCGGAAGTTGCCACCCGCTCGAAAGAACTCTATCTCTAACTGGGGCGGCTTAAGCTCGTAAACGGTTTCCCGAAGTTACTGACGTACCGGCGAGGCGAGAAAAATTATATTCGCCTGCGACGTCAAATTGGAAACAGTCTTGAGCCGTCGACGCTTCCGCAACGGGAAAGCGGGATGGGCTTAGACAGGCGCGTCTCGAGCACTCGAAGATTTCGAAAAACCCGACCAAGGTTATTGCGAAAACGTCGCGAAACTTTTATATGAAAATATCGCCTCTTTCTTATTGGTCGAAATTAAATTTCCGCATGCAACGATAATCTGGTTGGCCTCACTTCAGCAGATTATTTTAAGCTATTTGCGTGAAAAGTAATAAAGAAAGAAATTATATTAATTAGAAATTAAATAAAATAATAATAATAATTTTGTTTATAATATTATAGGTAATAATCTGTAAATTAATTAGTTTTGCTTAACTGGTTATTCCAACTTTGCAAAACTAATTATTATTTAAGATCTTTTAAGTAAAGTATACAAAAATAAATTAATAACAAATAATATTAACGTACAAAAAGTTTATTATATTTAAACATAAAAGTGATTTTTTAAAGATATGTATGAACTGTGGAACAATGAATTTGTTAATAAATTCAAGGTTCATTGTCATTCCTTAATTAAAAATCACGTTTTAGTTTATATTGTGCTAAACTTCGAGCGTACTTCCGCTTTAAGCATCGTTATAGCACTTGTGCTGAAATGGTACCAGATAGCGAGTACTACGCGGAGTGCATCCATTACCTCCACGCTTGGTTGAAGTGTCTAAATACGTGTGTCTGTATACTGAATGTACACGTATACAGGTATGCAAATGCAGTACGTGCAACATCTTTTGATGTTCCTTCTTAATATATCATAGAAGTAGGTCATTAATTATTTTTAAATATATTTATACGCATACCTTAAGTGTTTTCTGCGCATACTTATAATTTCTCGCATGAATAATTTTGATAAAATTGCTGCAAGAATTAAATTTTCAATTAATGTTTAATCGATAAATCTTTCATGCAAAAATTATTTAACAACTGTTTGATTTAATAAACAATAATTATCCCATTAATTTTAAATGAATAAAGCTACTGCTGTGATGATGCTAGACCAATCGCTTCTGCTTAAATAATCTTAATACACAGTTATATATTACACGTGTATTACATTACGTGTATTAGTTATATATTACGTGTATTACATGTTGGTATATAGTTATAATTACACTTAAATAAGAAAAGCATATATTTTATATTAATTAATATAAAATACATGAGAAAAATTTCATATTAATTAATAATTATGTATCATTTTATCCAGATGATAAAGTTAATACTTTTATTTCGATCCTCATCTTTATATCGAACGTTATCACTGTCTTTACAATTTTTCGATTATATTTGTTCTTTTCAATTTTCTTTCATCTCATATAGGTAACGGACAGAAATAAAATTAATTCTCTTCTCTTTTTCCTTCTCGGCTGTCATCCCTCAGCCGCAAGTCCCATTCTCCGCCGGATTTCCCGTTCGCGCGCCGCGCCATGTCGTAAATTCCGCCGAATCCGAACATCGCATCGTCGTCGAACTCGCAAAATAGGCGTCATTTCAGCAGCGGACCTGCCCGCGAAACTATGAAATAATCTTGTCGTTAATCTTGCGCGTCGTAGGTATCGGTGCGCGCTGTGCACCTCTTGAACCGGGCGGCCCTCTCGCTCCCGCGGCCTTTTCTGCCTTTCCCGCTCGAAACAATGGAGGACGAAAGTTTACGGTCGCACTAGACCGTCGGGAGGATCGTATATTTTCACCGCATCGCTCGTAAACTGCAGTCATGCTGCCAGTCGCCACGTCGCGTCGTAGGCGCATCTTCGAGCGGCTACGTGTTGGTGCGCGGAAGGATTCTGTATGGCAGTACGCCACTGTGTCAACGTGTCACTGGATAATTTCAGAGTTACGCAGTTCTCTCTTGTTTCCCGTGTCCTCATCCTCCACCTTTTTTCTCCGCCTATAACGGCGGAGAGATTTGTTCTCCGTCGAGTGCGCCGTTTGCGTACCGTGTTTATCTAAGCGCATTTTGAATGAAACATGGAGGTCGTCCCGCGCTTACTACTTGCACTTGCGTTCGTCTGCATGTGTGCATTACGATACGGACAGACGTGAAATACTAGCGCTCGTTGTTGCGTCCGTAAGACAACAGAAGCAATATATGCAAACTGATATGATTTAATAAAGTGAAACAAATCGAGCATATTAATCGTCATTCACGTAAATCGAGTATTTGTTTGATTAAGGGCCAGTTTTTCAATAGTCGTTTAAACTGAAGTTTATAGCTCACTCTTCATCTTTTTCTAAAAGGGATAGTTAGAAAGAGACGAAGAATGAGTTAAGCTAAGATTAAAGTTAAGCGATTATTGAAAAACTGGCCCCCAGTCTGCCTATTGCATATTGAAAGGTTGTCCAAATATGTTTTCTGTAAGCGTTTTGGATATAAAGCTTTACATATAACTATAATTTCCCAGACAGCATGCATGTCCAAAATCAGGACATAAGATATCTTAAAGACGTCTTAAAGACGTCTTTAAGACGTTTTAAAGACGTCTTTCAGACATCTTTTAGACGTTTTACAAAATAATGTCTAAAAGACGTCTTAACCCTTTTGTTCCTGAATACCTAAATATAAATTATTTATAGTATAACCTATCCTATTATGTGTACCACACCCGGGACGAAAGGGTTAATGACGTCTTTAAGACGTCTTATATCCGGCCGATTTTGGACATGGTACTGTCTGGATTTGTCAATTTGGAGATGATCTTTTCATATCTAACAATAAGATAAAACTGATTTTTGAATGCATGTGCGAATGCAATGTATATTCCGGATACGAATTCTGGGGTTGCCTATTCTTTACCCGTTAGTCGAATCGAAATTTGTTTTTGCTTGCGCGTGCAGATCTCAGAATGCTGCACGTCATCCGCGTTAAGAAACCGAGTGCGAGAAAAGAAGCGCGCCGGGAAGAAATATGCTGGAGAAAAACCGAGATAATGCTTCCAAGAAATAAAAATGTCGGTCGCTCGAACACGCGAATTAGGAACTTCGTAAGGAAAGTGGGATCTGGAAGGAAGTAGTCCAGGAAGATTTAGCGCGTGGCAATTTGTGGAACGTTATGTTAGTCTTCTATAGTAATTGTGACTTCACACGAGAGTTTACGAAAATGTATTGTCCCTCGAGAGACAGCAATTTCTTATCTCAATTTATCGCCCTTCGGATGAAATATATACAGAAGCAATAAGAAATTATATTAATTTCCTTAGAGAGAGACAAGCGTATATATATATACGCTTTATGTATTTGCCAAAATAATAATTTGCGATAAAACGGTAATTTAAATTTTACAAAGGCGCGCGCGACGGGTAAATTAATTTTATAAATACTTATATTTATATTACATTATATTTATTTTATAAATATTATAAATATTTGAGAATCTTGGAGATTTATTAAATATTTGAGTAAATATTTAATAAAAACGATCCGTTTGAGTAAATATATCTCGCATATGCAGAAGAACGATTGAGCTTTACATCATAACGCTGCAAAAGAATTAACTGTTAGTTCCAGTATTGACCATAAATATGAAGAGAATTTCAGTGCACACTGTGAATCATGTGCTTTCGTCTATTAAACAGCGTAAAAATGTTCGCTCAATATGACACAGTACGTTCCCGCAATGTATCCAGCCTTCTGCACTTATTTGAGCATTGAGATGGTAGTCGTTAAGTTACAATATATATAGCTGAAACCGGAATGAAATTCATAAATACGGCGCGCGCATAAATAAATGCGTGGACGCGTTTAATTATTAACGCGACGATGCGCCCCGTTAGAATTTATGGCTATCGGGTGTGATATAATTCGTCTGGCGTGACCAGACGTTTTCAGTAGCGATAAAAACCTAGATCGTACACGCGGGCGGTTTCGTTCTCCTCCGATCTTTTAAGAAAAGGTATGCCCTCTGACATTTCACGAAGAAAAATATCCCGGAAACAACAATGATGATGGAGGAAAGCTACAATCTTAGTTCATGGCACATTTACGCGCATAGAGTTTATAATATTATATGTATACTACGAAATCTGTGAGAGTGAAAAAAGCCCTCGGGATAAAAAAGTGACAGAAGTACAGGGGTTGCAAGGACATTTGCAGAGGTGGCGCCTGTGAGAGCTCGCGACTAGTGGAAACGGACGGTCGTAATCAGACGTGAAAATACTCTAACGTATTTGCCTGAGGAAAACTAGAGTGGAAATTGTTCCACGAGTATGTTGATACGATTCATGCGTTTGCTCCGGAATTTCCTTATTTAACATTGCATATGACACATGCAAAGAAAGGAGAGATTTCGTAGCGGATTATGTACTTTATTAGAAAAAAAATAATACCATGCAGTATTACTATTTAGTTTTAAGGTGTAACGTTATGTATCCGTGTCTAATCGTCCGTATTATTTTAAAAGAATAATTGTCTTTAATGTAAATATGCTTTAAAACGATTAGAAGTTAAAAGTTAATTTAATATTCCTCTTTTCGATTTCCATACCGGAAGAGCCATCGGAAGTGGTAGAGATCGCGATAATGGCGACGCCGCGCCGGACGATTTTCGTGTAATGTACATTATCCTTATTTGTGACGGTGGCTTTTTGTCAATTAATCTGGAGTTATCAGAATCTGTGGCAGGGCTTTACTGGGGTGGAGGCATAAAGGGGTGGAGTGTTGGTCATTTGTATAACGCCAGTGGATAGTGGATATGTATACGGGCGTTATCGCACTAGAAGAGGAATGGAGGGAGAGGTAGTGATGGAACCAAACTAATATTTACTCTTGATTCTCGAGCAAACCAAGCGAAGATGTTCATATAAACTGCATCAATATTAACTTTCGACTTGTTAATCTCATTGGTATGCTCTTGTACTATTTGATATATTCGTGCGCGCAACTTCTGTTTGGAACAGCAATCCGTGTGATATCCAGAACATAATAAAATATATAAAAATTATCACTCAATCTTCAAATTTGTAAATTAAATATTAGATATTACACGAAATATCGAGCAAACTTGCAATTTATTTTATGCTGTATTTTATACACATTATTATCCTCTTCAATGTAATTTTCAAGTGGAAGTTTCGAATATGTCAGATGATAGCGGGTGAAGATTATGCACGAGAGTGTTGAGCGTATTGTCATGTGTGCGTTGAGATTGAAAGAGGATACCGCAAGCTTTTGGGGAGGGCGTTGTTTATGTGAAACGGTCAGCTCAACGAGTTACGATGTCAGCGCGGGTTGTTCTGGGCAGATTCGTTTGATAATTCGATAGCCGTTCGCATTTCAAGCCCCTCGCAATCCACCCCGCGTTTGCCGTGGATTTACCCTCGCGCCACACGCAGGTTAATCCAATTAAATTTATCAGATTGCACGCGCGCAAGAGTCAAAAGGCGAACGATACGCGATGATTGGCAGGCGTTTGTCTTTTTGGGGCCACGGCAAAACGTATTTTTTCATTCTCAGTTGGGACATTGCAGCGGCACAAAGTGGAAAATGGTCGCACAATATATCAGAGTCACGAGCAACGCGAATAAAGTCCAAAATTGTTCTAAGAAATTATTACATATTTTCGCATTATGATAACCCTGTTGTTTTAAACCATGCGGTATTACGGACTGCACATTTACACGATCATATACTTATACTACATTGCATATATTTCGATTTTTGCATCCGTTGTTTTGTATTTTGATATTAGTTCCCTTTGAACTCATTACGATGCATTTAAATAATCTCTTGTGTATCGTGTAATACATTTTATACTAAAATTTATGTTTGTCTAAATGTTCGCTGAACTACAATATAATAATGATATCTATTAAAGCCAAGTATCTTCAAAGAAAAATATATTGTTTAATAAAACTAAATAAAATTGTTTAATCCGAATCTGCAATAAAAAGTGCCATGTTCCATTAAAACAGTTAAACTTCTGGTCTGGCTAGCTCATTTTCGGTCAGTACCGGCAGTTGAAGATATTACTATTGGATAGAGCGTACCCAATTTACTTATTAAAATTTCAGGGATTTTTGATAAAAATCATTTTCCTTTATTTTAAAAGGGGTGTACGGGTGGCCTGGGACATTCCGTATCATAAAGATGAGCCGTGGTTTTATGATGATGGGAATAACAGCGCATTATGAGGCGACACTCAGTTTTACATCAAATTTAAAACTTCTGTGTTTAATCAGATATCTTTTTATCCGAGGAAGAATTGTGCAGATACATTAAGAAATTCTATATCTTTTTATTAACCATAAGTTTTACTAGTTCTAGAAGACTCGAGCAGAATTTTTCATCGGTTGGTACTCAGGTAATAATATTTCATTTATTGCTTTGTGGTGGGGAGGGAACAGAGTTTTGACTCTCCCGAAGTGACAGCTATAACGATAATGTCAGTTCGACCTAAGTAGCGAAAAAGAAAACATCTCAAAAGTGTTTATAAGTTTCATAAACTCGACCATACTAACCGCGTCGCAATTTTGTAAAGTAAGTACATTTTAAAAGCGCGATATTTTGTCAACGTAACTTTATATTTTTGTTATACACATATGTATTATGCATGTTTCTATTTTATATCCGTAATATAAACTACAGTATCATCAATAATTTTTAGTCAGCAATGGCGTGCTGCAGCAAACGCATGAAATATTTGACGGAGCAGTTGCAAGCTCAGTCTGAAAAGCCTATTGATAGTGAAAGTTCCGCAGAGGAAAATAATAAAAAATTAAGCGATGTTAAATCAGAAGATACATGTGATATCGTGGAGGACATAGAGCAACAGGATGAAAGTGAAGAAGAAGAGGCAGCGCATTCGTCGACACGAGGATCTGAACCTTTGCCGACTCGTTTTGTGAAAGTCCCTAACCAAGGCTCTAACGGCTTCAAATGGTCCGTTGAACCGCCGACGGAAGAAGAACAAAGAGAAACAGACGAAGTATCGAATTATAAACCTGAAGTGTTGGACGATGCGACGAAAAACAAGACTCCAATGGAAGTATGGTCTCTCCTTTTTACTGATAATATGCTAAATACAATTGTTAAATATACTAACGTTAAGATTGCACAAAGACGAGAAAAGAATAAGAATGAATATGGGGTATTTGATATTGATCTCCAAGAATTAAAAGCCTTTATAGGAATGCTGTACCTTTCCGGATTACAAGGAGAAAGTTCTAAAATAAACGAATTATGGAGTAAACCTGCACCAAATGTCTATCGCGCAACCATGTCAAAAAATCGTTTTGTACTTTTATCAGTATGTTTACGGTTTGATGAGAAAAGTACACGTGAAGAACGTTGCCAACATGATCATTTAGCACCAATTCGTGACCTTTGGGATTCATTTATATCGAATTGTATAAAGTATTATTTGCCGAGTAAACATGTAACAATAGGCGAGCAGTTTGTAAATTTTAAAAGTAAATGTGATTTTATTGTTAAAATGGGTAAACATTCTAGGAGTAAATACGGGTTTAAAATTGTTATGATGAACGACTCGAAAACATCTTATATGATAAATGCTATTCCTTACTTAGAAAAAGTCGATAAAAATAATCGTATAAATTCTAACCTTTCTGATTATGTTTTTCAACTATCAGAACGGATTCGTAATAAGGGACACAGAAACATTACTTGTGACAAACAGTTCACTTCAGTGTCTCTAGTGCAAACCATGAAAAAATATTTTTCACTTAGTATGGTAGGGACAATTAAAACGACCGAAAAAGAGATACCATGGAAGATGAAAGAATTCACTGCAATTAATGATTCATGTTTCCTTTATGCTAATGATATAACATTAGTTTCACATTGTCAAAAACAAAGTAAAATAGTTTTGATATTGTCTTCTTTACCTAAACGAGAATGCGTGGTTAATGGAGAAATAGTAAATATCATTAAATTTTATAATTCTACTAAAGGAGGCACTGACAGATTTAACCAAAAATGTCTTAAATACAGTACTGCACGAAAGTGTCACCGTTGGTCGATGAGATTTTTTTTGCTGTGTTAGATCAAGGCGGTTATAATAGTTTTATGTTATATTCTTTAAACAAAGAGAACAAACAAATACGAAGAAATGAGTTTTTAGACACATTATATAAACGTTTAATCATCCCACATATAAACAGACGCTTGCAGTCACCTAAAAGAAAGCTCCCCCGTAAATTACGAAAAGAAATAAAAGATGTTCTTAAGGAACTTAGCAAATCATAATACATATATAATCCCATAAATACTTACAAATTAGATAAACGTGTAAGGTACAGATATTGCTCTGTTTATAATGATAGGAAAATTTAATTTGTTTGTTCTTAATGCAAAAGACCACGATGCAAGGAGCATCGCTCGATGTTATGCGAACAATGTGTACCAATAATTAATATTTAAATTGACTTTGTTATTGTATGTTTTAATAAGTTATCTGCAAAATAGATTAATGTGGCATGAATAAATAAGTGTATTTTTTTGAATAATCGCTCCTTTATCCAAGAAGCTACAAACAAAACCTTAAAATATACTTGACCCCTTGCAGTTTTATATTAAAAGTATTTAAATTATTTTTTTCAATAATATTTTAATTTTATATTTTATGATATTATGTTATTTTAAGCTTTCTAAACATGTATTAGTTGCCCGTGGTTGCTCTAACTTCTGCAAATTTTGAAATATTGGGCTATTTCTAATTTTATTATATTCTTCAGTCTTTTCTACCCCTATTTTCCTTAAAATATACTTGACCCCTTGCAGTTTTATATTAAAGGTATTTAAATTATTTTTTTCAATAATATTTTAATTTTATATTTTATGATATTATGTTATTTTAAGCTTTCTAAACATGTATTAGATGCCCGTGGTTGCTCTAACTTCTGCAAATTTTGAAATATTGGGCTATTTCTAATTTTATTATATTCTTCAGTCTTTTCTACCCCTATTTCATATACATATAATACTTTAAGATTTGGTTGATTAGATCCAGTTTTATAAGGCTTCTATGTAAGTACGGATTTTTCAAAATTTTAAATGTTGCTCTAATTTCCACAAATTTTGAGATATTGGGCTATTTCTAATTTTATTATATTTTTCAGTCTTTTCTACCGCTATTTCATATATAATACTTTAAGATTTGGTTGATTAAATCCAGTTTTATAAGGCTTCTATATAAGTACGGATTTTTCGAAATTTTAAATGTTGCTCTAATTCCCACAAATTTTGAGATATTGGGCTATTTCTAATTTTATTATATTTTTCAGTCTTTTCTACCTCTATTTCAAATATAATTCTTTAAGATTTGGTTGACTAGACTCAACTTTCTAAGGCTTTTATGTATGTACGGATTTCCTGAAATTTTAAATGCCTTTAACTCAAAAACTAATCAACCAAATCTTAAAGAATTATATATAAAATAGGGGTAGAAAAGACTGAAAAATATAATAGAATTCGAAAAAAATTGCCAATATAATAAAAAAATGTGTAAATTAGAAACTTGCACATTGCTTCTTCATAATTTTTTTTGTTTATATATAACTCAAGAACTGATCAACCAAATCTTAAAGAATTATATATGAAATAGTGGTGGAAAAGACTGAAGAATATAATAGAATTAGAAAAACATTACTAATATAATAAAAAAGTATGTAAATTTAAGACTTACACATTGCTTCTTCATTATTTTTTTCGTTTATATATAACTTAAGAACTGTTCAACCAAATCTTAAAGAATTATATATGAAATAAAAGTAGAAAAGACTGAAGAATATAATAGAAATAGAAAAATGGTTGTTATTGAATTTGGTGAGGATCGGTGAAAGAATTTTCTTTTTTAATTTTTTTTCTCGGCAAGAGCTACTTGATAGAATAATAAAAGGAACCGATTGTTGTAAAAAAGGACTAAAAAAATTATTTTAAAAATTTTGATTGCATTTTGTAGACGCATTTAATTTAAAAGAATTGCAAGTATCGGGTTAAATTGTTTATTAATTGATAGGTTATTGTTTAAGGAAGTTTGGGATTGAATTTGGCTGTGATCAGTAAAGGAGTTTTTTTTTAATAAACTTGGGAATTATGCTATCACATTTCGTCCGAGTAGACAATGCAGTTATGCTCTCATTCAATCCCTTGCAACAAGCCGTTCAAAGCTCCCTCTGAAACTGAAAAAACACTAGACAGAGAGGGAGCCCACAGCGCAATCGGCGCTCGCCATCTCATTATGTTTCTTGTTGCGGTCCCGAGCACAAGCAGATTTCGCGAGATGAAGAAACGTTCCAGAGAAGATTCCCGGGAACGCTCGCGAGACCATTCGCGGCATCATCGTAAGAACAAGCGCTTTAGAGGTAATTCGCGCGATAATTTGCGCGAACCCGGACATTCTTTGCAAGATGATTCGCTTGAGCAGCGTATCAGTGTCCTCGAACGGGGACTCACTACCGTTTTGCAAACAATGGCACGGCCGCCGGTTGCCAACTCGTCGAATCTTCCAGCCACGGAGGAGTCCTCGACGGGAGTTGCTACACAGAAGAAAAACGCGTCGCCCAGAGCTGAGCTGTTGGCTTTAAAATCGGCATAGTCGACCAGGTCCGTAGTAAACCTAACCTTAGAGACCAAGAACCGCGCCGCGGAGCGTCGGCCGAGTCTCTTGTCGACTTTAGCGGAAGAGACCATGAACCGGGCCGCTGAGTTCCGGTCGTGTCTCTTGTCGACATAACCAAAGAGGCCATGAACCGGGCCGCTGAGTTCCGGTCGAGCCTCTAGTCGACTCGTGTGTACAGAAGGCATGCCACTAAGTACGACCGAGCCCCCCTAATCAAGCTGTGTGCTCGCGCGTTATCCGCGTGCAACGCGCGCGGACGCGAGAGGCGCGTGTCGCTCCATACGAGCGACCGAACGCTCGAAGCAGCGGTATACATTAATGCGATGTATTCGTCAGTTAAGCGACTTGCTTGACGCTTGTATTTCCTTTTCAGAGGTTATCCAGCATAATAATTCCGCGATTGAGGCGGAGGATATTCCATCCACCGCTCAGAGTACTCGCTCTGTTGCGTTTACTGCGCCTGTGGCAGCAGAATTAGCGGAGGCTTCGGATCACGAACAGGGGAATTTAGTCCCTGATTTCAAGATGGATCTACTAGGGGACAATAATACTGATACGTCAATAGGTTCTCCGGTACATAACCTAATTAATGAAAGATGGTCTTCCATATTTTCCAACGGCCTATCCAAGGAATCCAAAGATGCCTTATTAAAGAAATATCCGGTGCCGCAGAATTTACATATGGCAAAGGCTCCTACACTAAATACTGAGGTGCGTCACGTAATTCCAGCGTCGGCGGTCAAACGCGACGACTACCAGTTTGCTACTCAACGCGTAGTTGAGGCATTAGTCGCGGCTCTGGCAAATCTAGTTTCAGAATTGCTAAAACCAGA
Organism: Leptothorax acervorum; assembly: GCA_035220615.1. NCBI lineage: Eukaryota > Metazoa > Arthropoda > Insecta > Hymenoptera > Formicidae > Leptothorax > Leptothorax acervorum. Next base: position 38,535 of record JASTWQ010000696.1, on the reverse strand, counting down.
GGATCAATGGGACACGAAGCGCATCTTTGAGTTAGCCAGCGATGATGGTCGTATAGCAGCTCAAACGCAACATCATATATCAAGATCGCGTCGAGCTCTGATCGCGCCAATGCTTACCTTCTTGGCAAAAAATGCTTTGGACTTATCTCCAATTGACAAAAAATTATTCGGCGAACAGTTCCTAGCTAAGATAAAAGAAACGTCAGCAGCGAACAAACTGGTTAAGACTTTAGCAAGACCGGCTTCCTTTGCTTCGAAACCCATTCAGCAAAAAACTGAACCTCAGACGAACCTACCCCTGGGAAACCGGAGGGGCCCCGCTGTCAAGAAAACATCCAACTCGCTTCGTGCGGCGAGGGCCAATCAGTCAACAGCGAAGCGTCGAACGAGATCCCGGTCGAGATCATCGCGTCATCGTCGATAGGAGAAGAAGTTGCAGGAAGACTGACTAATTTTCTAAATATTTGGTCTACCATTGCCGGTGACAGTACAGTTCTAGAAACAGTTGCAGGTTATAAGATTCCCTTTAGCGGCAGTCTACCGTCTCAACCTGAACTGCCAGAACCAAGGTTGAGCAAAAACGACAGGATATCCTGTGCATTGGAGATTAATCGCCTCTTAGCTAAGGGAGCTATTCGTCAAGCCCAATGGTCTCAGGACCAATTTCTGTCATCCTATTTTTTGATTGATAAGCCATCGGGAGGCAAGAGGTTTATTTTAAATTTAAAACCCTTAAATAAATTTGTGTCTACTCCGCATTTTAAAATGGAAGGTATTGACACAGTTTGTAAATTAATATCCCCTGGCTGTTTTATGGCCTCCCTTGATCTAGAGGACGCATATCTGTTAGTACCGATCCATGAGTCTCATAGGAAATACCTACGGTTTGTTTTCCAGGGTAAACTATACGAGTTTACAGCATTGCTATTTGGGTTATCAACAGCACCATTTATATTTACTAAAATTCTTAAGCCAGTGGCTGGCCTCTTAAGAAGAAAGGGATTCTTATCCGTAATATATTTAGCTGATTTTTTGTTATTTGGCGACTCAGTGAAAGAAGTAAACTAAAGGTTTACGTATATTCAGTTGTATTCTATTGGGATTTTCTTTTAAGTTTGGATACGGCTTGAGGAAGTAAACTAATTGTTTACGTATATACTTAGGTTTTCGTAGCTTACATTTCTCAGTTATATGTATACCTGCGTATTGTCTTTATGATGCAGTAATTACTCAACATTAATAAAATGTATTGAGTGAGATACAAATTATTATAACTTTAAACAGCTACATTGTCTACTCGGACGAAATGTGATAGCATAATTGTATGATCAAACGAACTTTTGTGAAGTTCGATCATAATTATGCGTTCACTTTTGTCCGAGTAGTTCCTACCCACCCATTACCCCACAGGAAGAAAAATCTTCACTGTGCCCAGTAGCATGATTTGTATCGGCTTTAAAACAATGAGATGGCGAGCGCCGCGTGCGCTGTGGGCTCCCTCTCTGTCTAGTGTTTTTTCAGTTTCAGAGGGAGCTTTGAACGGCTTGTTGCAAGGGATTGAATGAGAGCATAACTACATTGTCTACTCAGACGAAAGTAAACGCATAATTATGATCGAACTTCACAAAAGTTCGTTTGATCATACAATTTTTGGAGCAATGTTTGTGGTTGTTCTAACTTCCGCAAATTTTTAGATATCGGTCTATTTCTAATTCTATTATATTCTTCAGTTTTTTCTACCCCTAATTTATATATAATTTTTTAAGATTTGGTTCATTAGACCCAGTTTTTTTTTGTTTATTTTTCTTCAAAAAGCATATATATTTTGTCCCAAAAAACTTAAAAAAAATTGTATTTTAAAACTACGAAATATAAGATTAATTAATGTTTTTAATTACATAGTATGTGAAACAAGCAACTTATAAGTCATTGATTGCTATCTTATAAATTACTGTATAAGTTGATAGTTTCACATATTATATGTAATTTTAGTAACTATCATTACGAGACGTTTGAATATAAATATATATATATATTTATGTGTAAATATATTACCAACATCCACCAAAGTCAACACTCAACATCTATCTGAAAAAACATCTATATATCTGAATTATGCGACAAACGCAGTAAAGTTTATCACAATAAAAAGTGTGCAAGTACAAACTTGCACATTGCTTCTTCATAGTTCTTAAGTGTGCAAGTAGAAACTTGCACATTGCTTCCTCACAGTTTTTAAGTGTGCAAGTAGAAACTTGCACATTGCTTCCTCTTATTTTTTAAGTGTGCAAGTAGAAACTTGCACATTGCTTTCTCATAGTTTTTAAGTGTGCAAGTAGAAACTTGCACATTGCTTCCTTATAGATTTTAAGTATGCAAATTAGAAACTTGCACATTACTTCCTCACAATTTTCAAGTATGCAAATTATAAATTTGCACATTGCTTAATCAACATTTTATTTCTCTCATATAGCTTCCTCTATGAGGAAGCCAAATTAATAAATATCTACTAATAATTATGCATCACAGAAAAAACAGGCTTCCTCATAGAGGAAGCTTTATGAGCGAAATAAAATATTTATTAAGCAATGTGCAAATTTATAATTTGCATACTTATTTCCTATTTATGATTTTAAAATAAAGCTTAGTTTGTTTAGGTATTTTAATTTTTAAAGAAGAGGTAAAAGATGTTAATTTTTACCTAAGATATGAACAGATAAAGTTACTCCTAGATTTATGATAGTAACGAACGTAGACAAAAAAATAAAGGTAGAATCCTCAGGTTAATAAGATAGAATTCTATAATGTATCTGCACAGTTCTTCCTCGGATAAAAAAGTTTCTGATTAAACACAGAAGTGTTAAGTTTGATGTAAAACTGTTTGTTGCGTCATAATGCGCTGTTATTCCCATCGTCATAAAACCACAGCACGTCTTTATATACATAATAGTGGTGGATTGAAATGAAGAATTTAGATTCGCAGAGTTGCTTACTTTAAGGTGGTTCATGCAGTACTTGCAAGTCAAATAGCCATCAGTTCCGTGTTGTCGATTTAGTCAATCGAAAATTACGTTTTATTATTATATGGTTCGGTCAATGTACTCGGGCTTTCGTCCAGTATCTTACAAAATGTTTATTGCATCGTTTCGTCAGTTTTTGGTTTGTTTATCTATTTTTGAAGTATTGCAATTTTCGCAGCATAAGCGTTTTAGCCTCGTCTTTCGCATAGGGTCTACCCCCACTGCGTTAAATTGGCAAAGTTTACGGACATATATCTCCGGAACCAATCGGTTAAAAAATCCGAAATTTTACAGACACACTCTAGGAACGTTAACCTTTCATTTAATATCACATTTTCCGGGCTATCTTGATTTGACCTAAATGCATGAACCACTCTTAAAGCAAGACTCTTTTATTTCGCAGACAGTTGCGTGCGAAAAAATGGTTCATTATTTGTATTTCTAAGTTTTGTGCAGCGTTTGACAAATTTATAGAAATATTGAAACTAAATAGGATTTTCGACGTTAAAAAAATGTTGTCACAATGGTGGTGATCGGTTGGAACAAAACGGTAAAAATTATTTAGACTGTAAACGATAAAAGGACTAAATGCGAAAGTTAAACCTCTAAAAAGAACAGAAACTAAATCACTTGGTTTACATCAACTCGGTTTTCTTCCTTGTATTAATGGACTCGCAGTCAGCCAGTTTCTATTACGAACTTTCCTTTCGGATCAATCCCTGTCAACCGCCAATGAGTATCGTCGTTCGGTCTGATGATGATTGATGATGATGGAGAATATACTAACTGTTCCGAAGGTATACTAAGCAGAGAACGATCCGTATAGCCCGGCAGCCTTTTGAATAATGTTTATTCGAGAACTTTGAAGACTTTATGCAACACGTGTTCAGTCAGCAAACGGAAAGATCAAAAAGCTGGAAAGCCACGAATGTTAAAGGCAAAAGTAATAACTTTCTCAAGATTTCGAGACTATTAACTAATAAAGATCATATTAATTAAGTAGAAAAAGATCTCAATTTTAATATTGGAAATTTAATATTGAATTGAAAGCGTGATTATCTTACACGACATAGGAATTTCGCTAAATATCGAAAGATAAAAGAATTAACGAGTGACTGAAATAAAAGATGCTAATAATAATAATAAAATTTTTATATCACATAATATAAATATTAAGCTATATAGCGCTACTAGATTATATTGTCATGATTGTAAAATAATGTTTGCGGTTATCCCGTACAATTTGCGTGCATAATGTGCCCTTTATAATCTCCTAAAATCGAAATCGTTTGAAAGTTTGGCTTTCGCGCGACCCCTGCAGTACGTGTCACTATTTTACGTGACATGCATATTTGAAATAAATTCGATGGGTTGCGAGAAAGGAATGTATGCGAATGGAATTTATTCTACTGCCACTCGCACACGTGAAGCAAATAGATGCGAGAACGTGAATCAGACTTAAGGAATATTGGTCCTTTCTTCGTAATTTGCGCATCTCCTTGCGAGTTGCATTGCAATTAGATTTTTAAGTTTTGGTTTGGGAATCTATATGTAAATATTGCATTTTATTATAAAACCAATAAATATAAATTTATATACTTGTAGTAATATACGAAGAAAAAATAAAATAAAATATACGTAAAAAAGTTTTCGTAAAAAAATAACAAAAAAGATTTGTTTATTTAGAGATGTAGTGAATTTAATTATGTTTCTCATGTGTCGAAATGTTATAGTTGCATACCAAGAGAACTCTATGAAAATGTATACAAGTAGATACGAGTGCTCATGATAAAATTGCAAAAATCTCTAATTCAATTCATCAAAACAAGTTTTTACAAATACTCAAAACAAACTCTTCTATTATAAACTCAATCAATCCTACAGGTAAACCAATAAAAACGCTTAAATCGATTAAACATGAACCAGTTTTGTTTTCTTTTCTTTTTTAACTATGATATCTTTTGTCGAAATTTTTGGAAATAAAATTGTTAGTGCGAGCGCGTTCTCTCTAGATAAAATACACGTCGTTCGCTGCACATGTGTAATGCCTTTTATCGCTATAAAGGCGAGCGTATATTGTCGTGAAAGTATACTAGCTTATTCTTCATAGTACATGACGAACTGGGTGGCGAAGGAGGCGGGCAGAATTCTATGGAGGTACAAACGAGCATATACAATGAGGCAGAGTGCATAGCTATGTTCTATAAGATATTCCGCCGAAATGTCGAAGAGCGTATTATGCTTAAGAAATGAGCTGAGTTTGCTAGCTCGGCGCCAGTTCGCTACTTGCCAGTTATAACACATTTGGATTCTGGTATCTTGTAAGTAGTACATCCAGCAGTCGCTCGCAGCAGATTCAGAGTTGTGCTCTCGTGGGAGATGTCGGTGAGCGCTGGTTTCCTGTCCAAAATTCGCATATAAGTTTCACGGAAGGTAGAACACGTTTCGTCTGCTTTTTTGTGACGCGATGCACAAGCTGCACTGCACGCGTAATTAAGTTGCAAACGCGTTAAGAAGATAGACTTCTTTTAATTCGTATGTTAATAATTCCGTACAATCTTTCGCACATAAGAATAAAATAAGATTAGACCAAAAAAAAAAGGAATATTGCGTTAAACGAAGAAACTTGCTTCAATGAAGTATTTTATATAGTTCAGTCAGGAAAAAAAAGTTGAAATAAAAAGTTAAAATTCTTTTAAGAAGATTATAGATTATAGATTGTTGCGTATATACGAGTATATAAGTTTTAATTTAACACTTTTTTTTTTCTGTGCATTTTTTATATGATTTTTTCATAAATTTAATTTTTAAAATTATCGTCCTTAATTGTCATACTTCTTACAAAACAGAATAAGAAAAAATGTTTGAAACGTATCACGCGTTTAAAACATATATATATATGCATTTTTTTCTCTTTGTTCTAAAATCTAACATAGGTTTACACTAACACGGCATTGGAGTAATAAATAAAAGCGCAACGTAAATAAAAATTTATTTTATTAACGTAACTTTTATAAGACTATTAAGAAATATGAACATTGTCGTTAAAAATTATGTTCATCAGATCGTTATTCTCTTTCCAGCGTCAGCAGACGTACGCGTAACATCCAACGAAGATGCGCAGCGGCATGCAAACGATGCCAGTAATGATTTGATGGAAGATGTGCCCGTTTTCGAGCCGACAGCAGCAAACGTCAGTGCATTTGTAGGGCAAACCGCATATCTGCCGTGCCGCGTGCGAAATTTGGGCGACAAAGTAGTAAGTTTTTTCTACTGATTTTGTTATCACATTTTGTTGTAAACGCCAGGTAAGGATTCTTTCCATCGATTTAGTTAAATTGTATACATAATGTATTTCATACTCTAAAAATCTAAAAACTTGCTTGTAATATCAATAAAGCTGGAATCTTTGATATATCAAAGATAGATCACATATTTAGCTGCGGTTATGCAGATACAATCATAAAGCTATCTGAAATGCGAAATGCATTTATTTGCCTTACTCAGAGTATAAATCATCCTCGAACAATTAACAAAGGTCGTACGTATGTATGTATCGTTATTATTTGCAAACAAGCACATGACTGGCTCAACGGCAATTAATCTGAAAATTTACCGAAGACGGCTTCGATTCAAACAGGTTGCTTCCAGCACCCTTATCTGCACAAGGTAGCCTACGTAATTAATACAGCGGCATGACAAATTGTCGCTTCCGTAATAGCGGGTCGCCAATAAATATCGCGGCCGCGATTAGAGCGCGTTCTCCACACGTAACCATAGGATGCCGGGTATTGGTTGGGTGTCGTAGCGCGCAGGAAATGGCGTGTCTGCGACGATATATCATGAGGAGCCGCGGGGACGCAGACGTCGGTGTGTTTCCTTCGAAGGCGAAATCTCCCCCGATGCGTATCTCGCGGCGTTGACTAAGCGTGGCATAGATTTAACAAAGACGTATGGTCGCCTTAGCGTAGCTTTTCCGCGGCAACGAGTCTCGCCTCTCTAGCTCTCACCGCGCATTCCAGCCATCTATTGTATCGTCAAAGTTTTCAGTGCTTTATGTGAATTTACAATGATTCGTTGAGCCGCGAGCTCATTAGACTTTATGGATACGGAGTAACGCGAGCTATGAAGAATGGTGCAAGTTTTATTTTTTATTCGTTTTTGGCGTGAGCTTAAAACGTTGAAATAAGAAAAAGACATTTTCCTATAGCTCTTAAACCGTAATCGAAGTAAAAAGTAAAGCGGAAACTTGCAAATTCGCTGCGTGGAAAGAATTTAAAAGGAAAAGGGGGAAATTCCTAAAGCATTTACATCCAAGTACGAACACTTTATAACTTACCTACCTAAATTCTTCGCTCCGCGGAACACGCGCAAATAGAATTTTTCGAAAATTCTTGCGTCCGCTGTGAGAGAGAACTAGCAGTCTGGCTGCCAGAAAACCGGGAAGATGGTTTCGCGGTAACAAGGGAGGCAAAAGGAAGGTCGAGTGAAACGATCGAAGCGTGCGAATTTGCGAAGGACTCAACTGCGATTCACGTAGGTGGTGGCTGTAATCATTCCGCGAAGAATGCAGAATCGTCGGGCTTGGCCGATGGCCGCATTCAGTATTTGTCGGTCGGTTACGCTTCGTTCGCGGACACTCGTTAGATTAAAGGCACTTGGCACCAATCGGGAATCATTCCTACGAAGCGAATGTCATACGGTTCGCCATGCATTTTTCTTTACAAACGCAATTTTCCGACACACCCATCCAATTTTCGCGACCCACTTTGCCGCTTTTCCAAATTTCCTCTTTCTCGCTTCGGACAGGTTTCTTTCTGCTTCTGTATTGTTATCGGCTTTATTGTTATCGAGCGAAACGAGCGGCGGTAAACGTATGCAACTGGTGGATGAATGCGGTTTTTCTAGCAGGGCTTTGACTGCCTTTTTCGCCCGAGGAAGAAACATCTAGAATTGATGAGTTTAATTGTCTGCCGACTGACGCTTTTACGACGTTTGATAAAATTGACATTAAAACAAACAATCTGAGCGATTTTCTTTCTTTATCAAGCACACAAGAGTTCTGTCAATTTAAAAGACCTGTTACAAAGGAATATATAGGTATGCGTGTTCTACTGATATCTACCAAAAGTTATTTTTATTAATATTAAAGTTATTCGACCGTACATATCAAACCAAAATTAAATTAGAATAATCGCCATAACGGTCCAAGCTTTGATCTTAATAGCCTAATATTATTTTATTGTGTGATACACATATTATCCCCTTTTTTCCCTTTAGTTAAATCAATTTTTACCTCCAACTCTTGAAAACTGTGCGCCGACTAGATTTGTCAGATTTAAAAACACAGCCCCTGTTGGAATAGCGAAACAATTCAACTTATGATGTTAAAGAAATTATTATTTTTTAATTTTTTACTTTTATTAGTTTATTTCAGCTACTTGTTAGTAGTTACTGTATTTAAATGTTTTATTCCTTATTTACTTTTTATATATATTACGCATATAATATGTTATTTTTTATTAAAGTAATTTAAATCGACCGTGACTGGCAATATATAACGTCTTTCCGATATGAACATTGAAAAACTGTGAGCCAACTTGGTTTGTCGGATTCACACAGCACATTTTCGGATTAAATTTTTTTATTAACTTATCCAGCTGCTATATTCTATAATAATTAATTATGTATGCATAAAATAGTAATGAAATATTTTGTTTTTCATATACATTTCTATATTCCATTATTAAACATTTTCTTTGGAAGACAAATACCGTAAATTATGATTTTCAGTAAATAGTATTTTAGTTTATTGTATTATTCTCTTCTCGCGCGCGCGTGTAACTAATAACAAAAAACCGCATCCACTTCAATAAAAAAAAGTTTCATTTTACCGTTGCCATCGAACCGTAAAAATTTAAACTGAAGATTGATCGTACAGTCAAACGTGGTTCAATGTGCAATATTTCGAAAACGTACTTGTATCTAACAGAGATTTTATTGGAAACGGACGAATATATATAGATTTCTTTAATAGCTGGGATACAGAATTGCTCGACGCGCATTTTCTCGGGGCACGGCCGGATGCATTTTTAGTTCACGTTCACCAGATTTATCCAATCTTTTCCACATTTTTCTTCCTTCCACTTATCTGTTTTCTTTTTTCCCTGCGCGATCCACCTTTAATTAAATATCGATCTACCTGCAGCGATGGTCAGCGGAGACGCGTCGATTACGGGCAAGTTTTCTCGAGTTAAGTCGGAAAATCAAATGGAGTTTAAAAAGAAAATAATTGCGAGAGATTAGTCGCATTTATTTTAGTAAAACTCGAATTGCTCCCTAAACGGAAAAAGGGACTTTAACGAAATTTATAAGATCTCCTCATTACGGTCTAATTACCAGTTAACATTCTCGAGAACTTATGAATAAAGAAATTGATTGCTTGAACGTCATTATTTTCTAGGTCTCATTAGTTGAAGTGCAAATGCTTAAAAATGACCATTTAAGAAAGAAAGCGAGAGAAGATATGTCTTTGCTACTTATCGGATAGCATTTTTTTCTCTATTCGTTCTCTAAATTAAATCATTAATGAATTTATTTTTAAATAATAATTTTGTTGTAAAATCAAATATAATTAAATAATTATATCTTACAATTAGATACATTACAGCGTTTAACCTTCATCATTAAAGATTTAGAATAATGTCGGTTATAAATTTTTATCTATCTGTATGTAAATATAATATATCGTACATATGAAAGAGATATCGTCATATATTGCCTATAGAGTTTGAAGCAAGAATAATTGTTTAAGAAGCATACCGATATACAGTTTCCGAATCTTAGTAAATAATTACAATAAAAATTGATTAGTATAACAGTGGTATCTTTTCTTATTATATCGGTATTACAATGAAACTATATTGTTGCTTCATTCTTACAAAGAAAAACTCAGAACTGAACTCTACAGATTTCTGTTGGCAGGATTTACAGAGAAAGTTCCCCAGAATATAATAATATTTTATATTTAAAATATAATATAATTATATTTTATTAATTTTAGTGTAGCGTCTGTAGAAGAGTTTATTAGGATATTCATATACGAGTATTTGTGGCATAGATGGAATGGTAACTGCTTCGTAATTTGTAGATTCGTGTTTAAACCTGACAAGAAATTAATTTCTTTATTACATAATAATATTTTATGATAAAATAATTATTATTAATATAAAAATATATATTGTTTTAATATAAATAATTTATACTACATAAATTATAATAAAAATAGTATAAATAGTCATGATAAAAGCAATGTAATTATGATATATAAAGCTAGTCTACAAATTATGTCGATCATCCATTGGCTTTCAGATACTGATTTTATCATTTAACTTGACATTAAGATGATTTTCAATATCATTAATTATTTTAAAATTAATTAGACTTTGCTTATAAACCTATCGGCATTTCTCTAATTCAAACAAATGCATAATTGATAGTGGAGTGTACATGTACTTTTCTAGCGTGTACCTAATACGTATTATGGAATTAAAAACAATACGCTCACAAAAATGATTTTTATTAGTTTTATTTTCTTAGCGTTCGCCATCCAGAGAAAAAGCGACAAGCGCGGTACTACGTGGCGCACTGTATTTAAAAAAAATTCGAGCACTTACATTTGGCGCAAGACATTACCGTGTTTCTTGATATTCTACTTTCAGTTAAGCTTTAACGTGCGATTATCGTACTTTCAAGAAAAATTCGACACCTGTTGTTTTGCTCGTGACAGCTGATTATCCGTCTCCTTTGTAACAGCTCCTGGGCGTGTTATCATATGATTGGGCCACATAATGTTTGGCAAGAGAAGAGATTGGCTCTCGTAGGCCTGATAACGGTCAGTGTTCCGAGAACAACAAAAAAAGGGGTTGACCACACGCACTAGCTTTTGCGAATATATTATCTTTTATAGTCATGTAGGGATCGATATTTCCGCGTGTTTATATTATTCTCGAATAAATCAAAGTTAAAAATATATTTATAAAAAAAACATTTTTTTAAGATCTGATTCTACAGTAATTAAATAAGCCGTCAAAATTCTGACTTTTCTTATACTTATGTTCTTTGAAATTAATCTTAGTTTTTCTCTCTTCGTACAATTATTAATTATCTACTGTCAATTTATAATAATCTTCTAATTAGTATAGGTTATTTATTACTTTGAAAGCATATATTTATATATCGATATATAATATACATATATTCCTTTCAATTTATTCATTGACTACAAATTTCTATATAAAATCGATTATCAAAGTAATGCTTAAAAGCGGATAGTTTAACACTAGCTTGAATGCTTATTTTTAAAACTTTGTTCTCGGTCGCTATTTTGGTCAATATTTAATTAAAAGATTGAATTGTTGAGGAAATGCTAGAGCACTATTAGAGAGAATATGCTGTTAAATTTGTAGTGTCAAATTATACCTAATTTGAGTCATTTTGAACCATTCCTATAAGTCGTCGCCTACTTAATGCCTACTGCTCCTACTTAATATGTCGTTAATTTAACTATAAACAATAGAATTAAAATAATACTTTTTTTGTGTTAAAATATAAAATTTTGACGCACATGGTAATTAAAAATAACAAGAAGTTATTTAACTCAAGGTATTGGTTTATTTTTTTAATCAATAGAGTATCATTTAAGGAAAGTTGGTATTGAAATTAGCGATGATCGGTAAAGGGTTTCTTTCTTTATAAAGTTTTGAATTTTTTAGAAATGCCCGTGGTTGCTCTAATTTCTGCAAATTTTGAAATATTGGGCAATTTCTAATTTTATTATACTCTTCAGTCTTTTCTATCTCTATTTCATATATAATTCTTTAAGATTTGGTTGATTAGACTCAGCTTTATAAGGCTTTTATGTATGTACGGAGTCCCCGAAATTTTCAATGCCTTTAACTCAAAAACTAATCAACCAAATCTTAAAGAATTATATATGAAATAGGGGTAGAAAAGTCTGAAGAATATAATAGAATTAGAAATAAAAGATCCACCATTTATACAAATTTTTTTGAAAATGTTTATTTAAGGATTAAATAAGTTTCTCCTTTAACTTTTTTAATTAAAACCCCTATTTTTCATTGCATATTCTTAGAGCTTTTTTCGAGACTTTTACAAACACTATAATAAAGTATTTTTTTATTAAGTACTTTTCGAGCTAAGGAGCGTTAAGAATTGGTTGATTAGACTCAGTTTTGCTTCCTCTAAAACCTTAAAATGTACTTGAACTCTTGCAGTTGTACGATATATTAAAATTGTTTAAATTTTAGCAAAATATTTTATTCAATAATATTTTAATTCTATATTTTATGATCTTGTAAGTTGACTTAAGCTTTTCTAAATGTATTTTATATTTTTTACAAAAAGATTATTTTTTTGGGTATACAAAAATTCGCCTTTAAGTCTTTATAACATTGTTTTCTTATTTATGGTTCTAAAATAAAACTTGGTTTGTTTGGGCATTATTTAATAAAAAAAAGATGTTAATGCTTTCCTAAGATATAAACAGATAAAGTTTATTATTATACTTAAGATTTACTTATTAAAATTTTCGGGATTTTTGATAAAAATCATTTTCCTTCCTTTTAAAAGGGGTGTACGGGTGGTCTAGGACATTCTGTATTATAAAGATGTGCTGTGGTTTTATGACGATGGGAATAACAACGCATTATGACGCGACAAACAGTTTTACATCGAATTTAAAACTTCTGTGTTTAATCAGAAATATTTTTATCCGAGGAAGAATTGTGCCGATACCTACATTAAGAAATTCTATATCTTTTTATTAACTCTAATAAGGTTACTAGTTACTACTCTGGGAGACTTGAAGCAGAAATTTTCATCGGTTGGTACTCAGGTAATAATATTTCATTTATTTCTTTGTGGTGGGGAGGGAATAGAGTTTTGCCTTTCCCGACGTGACAGCTATAACGATAATGTCAGTTCGACCTAAGTAGCGAAAAAGAAAACATCTCAAAAGTGTTTATAAGTCTCATATACCCGACCATACTAACCGCGTCGCAATTTTGTAGAGTAAGTACATTTTAAAAGCGCGATATTTTGTCAACGTAACTTTATATTTTTGTTATACACATATGTATTATGCATGTTTCTATTTTATATCCGTAATATAAACTAGAGTATCTTCAATAATTTTTAGTCAGCAATGGCGCACTGCAGCAAACGCATGAAATATTCGACGGAGCAGTTGCAAGCTCAGTCTGAAAAGCCTATTGATAGTGAAAGTTCCGCAGAGGAAGATAATAAAAAATTAAGCGATGTTAAATCAGAAGATACATGTGATATCGTGGAGGATATAGAGCAACCGGATGAAAGTGAAGAAGAAGAGGCAGCGCATTCGTCGATACGAGGATCTGAACCTTTGCCGACTCGTTTTGTGAAAAGCCCTAACGGCTTCAAATGGTCCGTTGAACCGCCGACGGAAGAAGAACAAAGAGAAGCAGACGAAGTATCGAATTATAAACCTGAAGTGTTGGACGATGCGACAAAAAACAAGACTCCAATGGAAGTATGGTCTCTTTTTTTTACTGATGATATGCTAAATACAATTGTCAAATATACTAACGTTAAGATTGCTCAAGAACGAGCAAAAGTTACAAGACGTAAATGTGACAAATCAGATATTGATCTCCAAGAATTAAAAGCCGTTATAGGAATTTTATACTTTGCCGGATTACAAGAAGAAAATGTTATTGATGCAAATAAATTATGGAGTAAACCTGAACCAATTGGTCCAATCTATCGCGCAACCATGCCAAAAAATCGTTTTGTACTTTTATTAGGATGTTTACGGTTCGATGAGAAAAGTACACGTAAAGAACCTCGCCAACCTGATCATTTAGCACCAATTCGTGACCTTTGGGATTCATTTATATCGAATTGTATAAAGTATTATTCGCCGAGTAAACATGTAACAATAGGCGAGCAGTTTGTAAATTTTAGAGGTAAATGTCCTTTTGGTACTGACAAAGGGTTTAAAATTGTTATGATAAACGACTCGAAAACATCTTATATGATAAATGCTATTCCTTACTTAGAAAAAGTCGATAAAAATAATCGTATAAATTCTAACCTTTCTGATTATGTTTTTCAACTATCAGAACGGATTCGTAATAAGGGACACAGAAACATTACTTGTGACAAACAGTTCACTTCAGTGTCTCTAGTGCAAACCATGAAAAAATATTTTTCACTTAGTATGGTAGGGACAATTAAAACGACCGAAAAAGAGATACCATGGAAGATGAAAGAATTCACTGCAATTAATGATTCATGTTTCTTTTATGCTAATGATATAACATTAGTTTCACATTGTCAAAAACAAAGTAAAATAGTTTTGATATTGTCTTCTTTACCTAAACGAGAATGCGTGGTTAATGGAGAAATAGTAAATATCATTAAATTTTATAATTCTACTAAAGGAGGCACTGACAGATTTAACCAAGAATGTAGTGAATACAGTACTGCACAAAGGTCTCACCATTGGACGATGAGATTCTTTTATGCTATGTTAGATCAAGGCGGTTATAATAGTTTTATGTTATATTCTTTAAACAAAGAGAACAAACAAATACTAAAAGACGAGTTTTTAGACACATTATATAAAAGTTTAATCACTCCACATATAAAAAGACGCTTGCAGTCAGCTAATAAAAAAGGGCTCCGACGTAAATTACGAGAGGAAATGGAAAGAGTTATTAAGGGAGAACTTAGGGTATCATAATACATATATAATCCCATATATACTTAAAATTTAGATAAACGTGTAAGGTAGGGGAGACCGGGGCAAATCGGTCAACGGGGTAAAAGTGTCAAATCAAATATCTTGGAACCTGTATATTGTGCGAACTCGCTATTAACATTGTAAACGCGTCTTATGGTACCCATGTGACCAACGGAGTTTCGGCAGATTACCTGCCGTGTTATGATTTTTGCGAGGGCAAACGTGTTTTCGGAAGGTGAAAGTTAAATTTTCTGCGCGTGGAAATTGTGTAATATCTACAATAATATTTGCTCTCCAAATCTCCAAGTACGTGATTATAAAGAGTAATGCATGCTGAACACGAATCCAGTGTAGTTTTTTCATTATCGTTCATGTCTAATATTTCGTGGGCAATGAAACCTGAAACTTGTGTTTGGGGCAAATCGGTCAGTAAGCACCCGGGGTGGACTTTTATAATATTGGCAAATTTTATAATTTTATTATATTTTTCAGTCTTTTCTACCCCTATTTCATATATTTTTCTTTAATATTTGGTTGATTAGTTCTTGAGTTATAGAATCCGTACACACACACAAAAACACAAAATAATAAAATTTTTTAACACTAATTAATAAATGTTTACATTTTTCTATTACCAAATAATTAATAAAATGTATCCTATCAGTTTTCATAATCGGAATTATGTATTTTTATGGAGTGACAGTTTTACCCCGGCATTTTTGAGATTTCAATTTTTCCACCGTTGTCGTTTTTGCTCTATACCGGTTAAACAAAGCGACGTAGACAAAAATTTCCTACATAAATTTTGTAGCTAAAGGTTCACTCTTAAAAATGGTATACCACATTTAACTAAAATTATTTATTTTGTTGTTAAAAATCGGCACCGAAAAAAACCTGACCGATTTGCCCCGGTCTCCCCTACAGATATTGCTCGGTTTATGATGATAGGAAAATTCAATTTGTTTGTTCTCAATGCAAGAGACCACGATGCGAGGAGCATCGCTCGATGTTATGCAAACAATATGTGTAGGAATAATTAATACTTAAGATGACTTTTTTATTGTATGTTTTAATAATTTATCTGCAAAATAGATTAATGTGGCATGAATAAATAAGTGTATTTTTTTGAATAATCGCTCCTTTATCCAAGAAGCTACAAACAAAACCTTAAAATGTACTTGACCCCTTGCAGTTTTATATTAAAATTATTTAAATTATTTTTTTCAATAATATTTCAATTTTATATTTTATGATATTATGTCATTTTAAGCTTTTCTGAAAATGCATTAGTTTTATATTTTTTTATACAAAACGATGATTCTTCCGGCTATACAAAAATTCTTCTTTAAGTCTCTGCAATTTTTTTGCTTTCTCATAGAGGAAGCTTTGTTTTTGTGAAAAAAATTTTTTTTTAGTTGCCGCTGCCAATGTGTTCAGAATGTTCTAAAACGTCGAAAAATCGCAATTTTAAAAAATGCCCGTATGTGTGTATGTGTGTATGTGCCTTTACTGAAATTTCTATAACTCCAGAGAAAACTGATCAACCAAATTTTAACGAATTATATATGAAATAGGGGTAGAAAAGACTGAAGCATATAATAAAATTAGAAAAATTGCCAATATTTTTTAATATTTAACAGTGTAGCGATGGATGAGATTTGTCGTCTTGATGCACGTGCTTTAGATGCAACAAAATATACAGGCTGACAGTCAATTCTATATAAAGAGTTAATATTTATCTATTCCCTCCGCAAGAGAATATCGGGACTTAGTTCCCATAAAAAAATCAGTTTGCGATTCTTCGGGCGGTAACGTCTAAAAGAGTTGAAATGCGAACGTAAGTTAAGTTAGCAGCGAACAACCATAGCTGTGCAATGTATTGTATTCCTATTCTATAATTTATTTTCAGAGAATCATACCCTTTATTTTCATTCCAGCAAAGATGAGTTATGAAAGCTACGATTCGCGATTCTTCCGCACGAGGAGAATCCAACGTCTAGATAAGATAATGCAACGTAAAGTGCTGCCTAAATGCAATGAACGTTCGCTTTGTGCCACCGCCATGCTAGGCATTACCCTATTTCCCATTATATTTTCTATTAAGAGCCGGGACGATCATTTCGAAGGATAAGTCAACTTTCTTGCTACTAAAGTTTCGTTTTCCGATAATACGACTTTAAGCGAGAAAATATGCTTTTCAAAACGTGATCACAAGGAACGGATTTATTGTAATCGAAAGACCTTATCGTAATAAAGTATAAAAATAAACTTAAACGCATAATAAAGCAAATTTTGTATAATAACGCGTCACAGCTTGTTCTTAATATATTTTTTTACTTCTGGAATATTATGTTTTTTTTTCCCTATTGAGCACACAGTTTTAATCACCATATATTTAATTACTAAGCTTTATGATAATAATTAATACGTTAGTTGAGAAACGGTTGGAAAATATGTATTTTATGTAAATCGAAATTAATTGAATTAAATAATTACACATAAAATTTTCATCTCTTACGTTTTGTTTTAATTGATATACAATATTTGTTTAATCATGTATTAAAAGCACATATTACAAGTTGGATTGACTAATTTCTTCAAATATCAGTGCTTTAATATTATACGTGTATAAGAAAAGAAAACGTCTTTGTACTTACGCTGTTAGCTAACAAAATTAGTGTGTGTTTAACTTATACATATATAATATTTTTATTACGTGTTTTGTGTGACAAATTGAACAATATTGAAAAAGTTAAAAGCCAAACAAAGTTCATGAAATTTATATTTTATATGATAACTGTCTCTATCATCCAATGAGAAGATGTTCAGGTGGCATGTGATTATTTTGACTTTAAGCGTTTTGAACATTACCTGCCAGAAATTGTCTAAATTAATGGTTCCAATGCTAATGTCCGCCATCAGCATAAAGTCAGGCACGTCGGAATCCTGGTATAGAATCATCTAAAAGTGTCTCGTAACTCGTTCACTTTCTCGACGCGACGGCCCAAATATTCGTGACATGATAGATGACCGGAAGGGAATTTTTCGGTATTTACGCTGCGCTCATAAAGTTCGACAAGCTTATCTTTCGTCCGCGTTTTGCTATTGTGTTGCTTAATACCTGCCAAATTTGTGCAACGAAAAAATATAACACTAACAATAAAAAAAGAAACTCTCTTTTATGTCCGCATCTTCCTTTCGATGAATAGTACTAATAAAGGCTTTTCCAGTTTACCCGTTACAAATATAAATTATTTAAAAAAATACAAATAAAAAATAAATATTATTTGAATAGACAATGCAATATTAAACTTTATTATAATTCGACTACCAGGGCATGTGGTAATATTCATCGCAATAACACATATTAAGACGACTTCTAAACAATAATAAGATGGAACACCGAAATTATAGTCAAAGGTGTGGGTATAATAATAATAATACATTACTTAATTCGCCAGTGATAATTAAACAAATTCAGAATCTTTAATCGACTAAACTGGCAATATTTAATCATCTTATCGAAATGAACTTTATTGAAAGACTGCGAGCCGACCAGATTTGTCAGATTCACACAGCACGTTTCAGATCAAATCGAGATGATGAAATTCGACCATGGATTTGGTCGGTTGATGTAGATAGTTTAAATTAATTTTAATTTTTATTGCGAAAAATATTTATTATAATGTTATTATGTTTCCGTGATGTAACGCAACGTGAAGTTTTCTGTAAAATCGTGATTTGTTAACCTCGCACCCACGTCAAACGTGTCGCGTAGCATGATGGATCGAGGCGAAAGAAAGCGGACCCGTTCCTGGGAGATCGATTTTCTGCTAGGTGTAAGGCTCGAATCCTCGGGGCAGCATTTCCACAGCATAAATTGGACAAGCGCGAATTCCGGACGTGCATTATTCATGGATTCCGAAATAAGGGAACGCGTGATCGGTTTGAAAAACCGGGCGCGACGTGTGTATGTCTGCGAATATAAGAGAAAAAAGACAAAAGCGGCTGGCATGCGGTGGTTATCTCATTCCATTCTGATTAAGTTATATCTTTTGAACGGTAATACTGTCGAGGCAGATCATTTTTGACGCTGTGTATGGAGAGAGTATGATAGATGTCTCTTAAAAAAACAACCTTTTTTTATACTGCAGCTTTCTGAGTATTTGGCAGCTTCTAGAATATTTATGGTCCAACTTGTTAAGAGATTTCTGTGTGTTGCTAAAATATAAATGGCACAATGATTTAGCGACGTCAGACTGAACAAACCATTTGCATTGCTACCAATTAATGACGATTACTGCAGAGAGGAAATTTGTGAAAAAGACGATATGGTATATATCTGAGCGTTATCAACCGTAAATTAGTGCAAAGCGTATGAATGCCATTATGCAGAAGTGCAATAAATTTACATTTGCGCGAAATATCGTTTATCGTTTCCCCTGAGATTATTACAAAATAAAATTGAAAATGTTTCGGCGCTTTAATAAAGCATCACGTGCTTGAATAATTTCCCGTATTCTCTCGGAACTGTATCAGCAGAGGCTGTTGCGCGAGCTTGATGTATCGCTTGATGTTTACAGTTTACGTGCCGCTGATATATGAAGGCTTTTTTTTCGTAGTACAACGGCTATATTAACAGTCGCGTACCAGCGTAACTCGAGGTCACAATGAGCTAAAATATACGATACATCGGAAATAACGCTGATGTCATAATTGCAGCAAAAGGTTGTTGCAGCAAATCGCCGTGTTCGATAACAGGATGCGAAAGTAATATAATAATGATTTATAGTCCAACCATCATCCAAATTATGAGATTTACGCGCGTATGGACGTAATTTTCCAACAAATTTTCTGCTAGATGTACAGTCCCTGGCCATATTATTAGACTTAATTTTTTACAATTCATTAACTTCCCAGCGCACCAATTTTATGATCTACCATTGTTGTAATCCATCAAATTATGTTAAGAAACTATATTGTTCTGTGGAAGATAGTCATTTGTTTATGACGTATTTGAAAATGTGTGGGAACTGCAAGAAGAGAGAAATGGCAAAGGAAGTGATTGCCATCACAAAAATTCAGCTGATTCATAAAATTATTTATTTCTGGAATCATCAGTCACAGATGCAAGAGACAGTAAAATTACGCATTAATAATTAATATGCCAAGGCCAATCAAAACTTTAATAACCGCCAAAGACGGCTTGACTAAATATTAAAAATATATGTATTTTTTGACTGCCTAAGTAATTGATAAAAATAAATAAATACATGATTATTACAATCAAATAAGTATGTTTTATTATTCACCATTGTTCAAAAATATTAAGTGTTTTTTAGGCATGTATAATAAAATTAGTACCTTTTTTTTTCCTCTCAACCTGAACTCTATTACAAAATTAAAATACGCGTCTAATAATATGACCAGAGGGACTGTATTATAATTTTTATTCTATATACAATCGTTCAATACATTTTAAATTATTTGATACGTATATAATATAATTATATCGCATTTTATTGGAATATTAATAACTAATATTAGTTTTGAAAATAATTTCACCGATGATAATTGTCACGGACAGATAGAAAAAGAAAGCGTAACAATTGTACGACAACATGCCCATTATACCGCGCTGCACCTAAATAGCTAATTCTTATGTACTCTTAAAAAATTCAGCGAGGATTTTAATTACGAGCAGTCTTTCAAGCGTTCAAAAGAAAGGGAGCTTTTTTCATTAAGATTACAGTGGACTGCCAGGGCGTTTTCTAAACAAATGTTCCCTTTTCCATTGTGTCGCTCTGGTGGAGAAAAGAAAAAAGAGAGAGGCGCGAGAGGGTGAAAAACGCGAAAAAGAGAGAGAGAGAGAAAATGAAGCGAGTGTAGGTGGGTGGCATGGATGGAATGTTGCCAGGTATTTCAAAGGTGAGAGATCACTTTACGTTTAGAAGAAACTTTTTGCCCTTCACGTGCTGCTACATACGCGAAATGCGCACGAGATAAAAAAACGCGACGATGGATCGGACATGTAGGAGTTTGTGTGGAAATGCAGCTACGAGTTCTGTTATTCGAAACGAACAAAGATTCTGCAACAATAGCATCTGTAGCCTTGTAAGTACAAGTCGACCGCGAAATTACGCGATTGAATTAGCGACTGATCATACAATTCGATAATTTCCATAATTACATGGACAAGAGAATCGCTTTTAGCGCGTAACACTCGAAAATAGATAATTGTATGCGTATTTGCAAATGGCATGGCAATCGATTGACTTCACCTTGAATGCGTTCTTAACGTTAATTTATTCTTATAACGTTTATTCTTATTATAACTTTTATTGCATAAAGTGTGTGGAAGAATAATTTTAATTTTAGTTATCTTTTCCATCTTAAAATATAGTTTATTGTTGCACCTAAAGGTATAATGTTTTTAATGTATTTTTACGAAACACATTTTTATATCAATTAAGAGATAATATAATTTTGGATAGTGTAATTGTTTATGAAACATGTGATAGATATAAAACGAACCAAATAATTTTCGCGTTTAAACTTTCGAATTAATTCATGGTCAATCTATTCATCATTAAAGGAATCGATTACAAAATAATAAATATTGATTTGAGTTTACATTTTTCAAATTTTAAAGAGAAAGATATTGCGCCAGTTATAAATTATACAAATAAAAAGTTAGTAGAATTTACCACATAAAATGAATATTCAATAGTCTGTTTTCAAATAATTTACGAAAAGAGTCTACTATATATTTTTTTTACGAAACTTACATAAGACACTCCCTTTCGTCGTTTTTAGCGCTAAAGCTCGCGCAATGACACGCGTAAATTATTATCCTCATATCTCCACTTCACATGAAGTGCTACATATTGCTCCCAAGGATCTACAATAGCTAGGTTTGCCCCTCTCGCCGCAGCTGCAAACGATAGGGAAAGCACTGCTCGCAAATTACGCCAGTAACAACTCCCCAGCACACCGAAGTCGACACCGTAACTGGGTAGAAATGCAGCGTGGAGTTCCTTTCCGTTTGTCAACGTCGGGACGGCTACGTCATCGCCGTTTACGAAACTTTTATCACGAAATGTGAAACTGTCCGGTTACTCAGAAGCGGCGCTTCTGAAAAGAAGTTCCCGGCCTTTTAGAAACGACCAACGTCAGCATCCACGGCGGCCGCGTAAGCGCCAAATAAATCTCAGAGACGGTAGGGTTGTTCGTGCGAACTGGCGGGCGTCATGCAATGACGATTGGGGTTGAAATAAAGCTGACAATTTTTTAGAGTAAGTACCTATATGTCGCGAACAAACGTGCAATTGATGTATCTCATTTCTTTTGTAGCTTTCGTAGCACGTCAGAGTTACGATTATGAATATTCACACGATTACATAATCATAATGTTTATTATTGAAACATGTTTCGAAATACCGTCCGACTTCGAAAGGCAATATTGATATATCCGTGATTGGAGCTTTTTATTTGGGAAATAAATGCGCTTTAGTATTGGAGAATTTTAATGAACGATGTTGTTAATGTAATTAGCGGCGTGTCAATATTGCGTTATTATCTGATGATTTTATCATACTTGTGTAATTTAATTAATGACATTTACATTCTAAAGATAAGTTAAAACGAAAGATAACTTACGCACTTTGAAGTTTGAGAGATAAATCTGTTTGATATCTGATTTATAAAGACCGATGCTGAAAAAAATATGAAAAATAGATTGTTTTATTCTATATTTTTGATGACAAATGTTATGTTAAAAAATTAGAACATTTATCACATTGAGAAAGAACATATCAAGTAACTATTAATTTAGTTATATTAAATTGTTAATAATAAAGAAAAATAAATATTACAATTAACATTTTTTATTGCAAAATGTAAATAAAATTCTCAACCTTAATCAAGAATTTCAGGTCTCGATTTATTGGGTTTTTGTTGAAGAAAATTTCGTTTCATGATATAATTGATTTTAGCAAGAATTTACGTTTGTCTATATTTCAGTAAAAATATATTCAATTGCAATTAGCGAGATAAAAGCTGATGAGAATTTGTCGAACAGCCAATAAAAGAAAGAAAAAAAATACCGATACTTTATAAGATTCGTTATCCGGATTTATGGTGCGTTGAAATGAGAAATCAAGAGTCACGATATCGCAAATATTGCCAGGAAGAAAAATATAATAAAAAGAACTTTCTCTCTCTCTCTCTCTCTCTCTCTCTCTCAAATTATGGAAGCAAAACAACGCTTTGGCAGCGGGAGGAAGCGTGCCGCGGGGTTTTTTTTGTACGAGCGAGCGGTCGTTACGCACAACAGCGTCACCGACAGACAGTCTGCTTCCTGCTGTAATTAACGTCCGAAAACATACGCAATGTCGGATTACGTATAAAAATATGACAACTGCGGTCGGCTAGCGGCATACGTTTTAAAAGTCGCTTATGAAAATAACAGACACGGGCAACAAACGCGTCGCGTTTAAAATTAAAAACATCCATCGCGAGTTAGTTGGACGGATGAATGCGCACGATCCCTCGCGCTTCGTGCGAAACGACACCGCGTTATACGTGCTGACAAGCCTCGAATTGTGCGGTAAGTTTGTGCTATCACACCTAGAGATTTAGTGAATCCATTTAACTATGTTTGTAGAATTTTTAAGCAACCGCAATTTACGTTTCACGTAATTCATGTCGTACGCAAACTATGAGATTTACTTAACTTTCATTTCGGCATAATTATAAAAACCGCATCCCGTACACTGACATTCGCATGATATTACCTATGTAATTTAATTGTTACTTATTGTTAGTGTTAGGAAAAAGTTTTAAATATATAATATACTTGTTTAATACGCACATTTGTTAAAACAATTAATATGTTGTAAATATGAGATTAGTTACTTCTATCAGAAATCAAATAAAAGAAATTGAACGATATAATATTTTTTACATTTGTGCTAACAACAGAACAATTTATTTCGTTATGATAACGATACTTTTTCAGTTTTTATATTTCTTTTAATAAAATTGTCATGTGTGTATTCTCAAATTCTGTCAGCACAAATATCGAGTTTGTTCGCTAAGTGATATGTGACGCTTGGGAATAATTAAATTTATCTCATTTAAACGTATTTGCAGTACGATTTCGATGGATGCGACTTTACAATTTTCCATATTTTAACGTGCTCGTACGCCTACCGGTTTGGCGATCGGATTTAAATCAGCATCGATGCTAACATGGAAATTAATTAATTAGGTCGAAAGCTTCGTTCTACCATTACTGGTGCGAAGTACTGTTACATAAATATGCACTAAAGCGTATTGATATTATGCTTGAGAGTTTGCATCCAGCGTGAAATGGAATGTGACGGAATATTAATTAAAGTAACCGAATATTAGCTTCCATGATTCAATTATGTAGACGCGTGTTTGCATTTTTAAAACGCATTATAATTTCATTTTTAGAATAATTATGGATTGAAATATTTAATAATGCCTATTTTCCATCAGATATCAAATATAAGGATAATAAAATTTTAGTGTTGTATCACACGATGTAAAGACAAAGGCATTAATATAAAATATAAATTCAGTGAATCCAAGTGTGAATTAACTGTTATATTACGTGATGGAAAAAGGGAGAGCAGAATTTTCTATTGTAGAAGCATTTCTTCAAAGAGAATTAAATTATACATATCTGTGTTTTGAATATGTGTATATAATTCTAATACCTTATACCTAGATATTGATTTCAAGAAAAAAGATTAAGATAATGACATGATTGCTGCACGATACTGCCGTAGTAGGTCCAACGGAGCCTATTAAAAATCATCGATATTTCACGATAGATATATCCATATTTGCTGTGAAAAAGCTGGCGTGAATGGGGCATTCAGCAATTTTTCTTTTTTTTAACGGATCCGAGAAAGCCCTTTTCAGAGTGGAAAATTGTCGAACGAGTCTCGATGCTTTTTTTCGATGGTGTTCAATGGGACGAAGACTGATTCTAGCGTTAGCTCAATGAGAGACAAAAAGAAAGAAGTGGAAAGAACGTGGGAAAGGGCGTGAAGAGTAGAGAAAGTAAAACGATGTAAAAAAAAAAGGGGAATAATATGAGAGGGCATTGGACACGACGTACGTTTCCGAGGTGGTTCGCATTTTACCTACGGACATTGTCAGAGAGAAAATTTGCATAAACGCACAGGGACAAGGATATTCTCCCTTTTATTTTCTTTGATTAATATTCAGGGCACTCTCTTTATCCGTGTCAATGTGATCCTCTATTATAAAATATTCTTTCTGACAGGGTCTGGCAGGGTAAAAATTTAATAGTAATTGACTTTACCGCTGCATATAAAGTATAACAATTTCTCATTTATTACTATTGCTTTCATTATTTTCTCATATATTTATTGCCGATATTTCGACGTATTTTCAAGATTATATGCAAAATGTAACTATGTATTATGGTATATATACGAATGCGTGAGAAAGACGTGACGCCAATTAATGCAGTTTAGGAAAACGAAGCTTTCGATCTTACACCTTTCCCTCCTGAAACTGAGATTAGTCTACTTACAGTAGTAGGCTTATTGAAGTTGATTAAAGGAGTGACGGGAGAAAGAAAGGGCGCAATTTACCTCATATAGAAATTATATCATGATTGATGAATACAGAATTAGACTATTAAATAAATAATATAACTGCTTAGTGTATAATGCAATCGAGGAAAATATGGTAAATAATATAGTACGTATTTAGGAAGCTATAATGTTAATCTGTTTTTATATGTAACAGAGAATGTTGATGAAGAATAATTATAACTGATGGTTAGATTCTAAAGAATGTATGTACCTATACGGAAATTATAAATTGTTCTAACTAAGAAGTTGGTAACAACAAGATGATCAATGAGTAGATTCTATGACAGATTTTTGTAGATATTTATTATAGGTAATGATCATACAGAACTAGTTTTTGTTGCAACAATTTTACATGGGAAATAAACGCGAAATTGGTTATAATTGATATGTAATTTAATATTTCTCTGCCGTAATATATTATTGTAGCGAATACGACTGTACTTGTAAAATAATATAGAAAATTGATAAGTATAACATAAATCTTTTCCGCCGGCCATGCTTAAAAGTCCCGACTTTTTCTCATTAATTAAGACAATAAAAGTATACATTTATTTAATTCTCCAATTGTGCATATAAAAATATATATAGAATGACGTAAGATTTTTTGAAAGAATTTTACGCAAATGGAAACAAAAATAAAATGTCTTTGCGCAAGTTTCCTCGTATGCTGTCTCGTAAATTTAGTTTTGCGCGCAAATAATTCATTAAATGACCTGCGACACTCCATTTGATCTCAATGTTCCAGAACGTTCTTTTCGCTGTGCTCTTCGCAATTCACGGTGTTTCTTTGAGCGCAGCTCTTAAAGTCAATGAGATTAAAGCGGCCACGCAGCGCCAAAGGATGCGGAGGTAATTTGATATTGTGTATCGTGCTATATCCTTTCGTTCGAAGGGTCGAGGAGAATGCGTCATGAATTTCATGAAATTCCGGCGTGTGTGTCTACAGTAGGTATGTTGCATTCTTTACTTTGTCAGTGTTCTTTATATATAAATTACTTAAAAAAAACTCGTCAGTTTGTCGTAGCAAAATAAGGTAAGTATTGATTTTAAATAAATATTATAATGTTTATTTCTTGTAATCACGTACCGAAAAGAAACAAAAATAATATTTTGTTGGAAATATCATAGAAATATATAGACAATGTATTATAGAAATATAAACATGTATAAAATTATTGCACAAATTAAGATATATTGCTTCCTCATTATAGATAAAGCTTTGTTTTTGTAAAAAAAATTTTTTTAGTTGCCGCTCTACCAATGTTCTAATTCAGAATGTTTTAAAACGTCGAAAAATCGCATATTTTTATAATATGTGTGTGTGTGTGTGTGTACAAATTTTCCGAAATTTCCTATAACTCAAGAATTAATCAACCAAATCTTAAAGAATTATATGAAATAGGGGCAAAAGACTGAAGAATGTAATAAAATTAGAAAAATTGCCAATATTATAAAATTTTAACCCTTAAGGGTCCATATGCCTCAGTAGGTCCAAAAAATAGGTGATGTTTGTGAATTTTTTGTGGAGAAAGTAAACAAAATAAATTAATCAATATTTATGGATTATATTGATGATACTTTTAAGTAGTTATACAAATTTTTTCAGCCCATTTAAATAATTAGGCGAAGCGGGATACTGGGCAACGGCGCGGAGTAGGTTGCTCCATGGCGGAAGTCCTCGAGGTCGTAAAATGTGTCTGAAACATCGAATCAATCGATTTTCCTGTTCAGTACAAGTGTCCCTATAGAGTAAACTAAAAAAAATTATTTTGAATAAAAATTCATAAAATGGCGGCAGTTAAAAGAAAAAAATTAATAGTGAAAATTAAATTTTTTTCTTTTAACTGCCGCCATTTTATGAATTTTTATTCAAAATAATTTTTTTTAGTCTACTCTATAGGGACACTTGTACTGAACAGGAAAATCGATTGATTCGATGTTTCAGACACATTTTACGACCTCGAGGACTTCCGCCATGGAGCAACCTACTCCGCGCCGTTGCCCAGTATCCCGCTTCGCCTAATTATTTAAATGGGCTGAAAAAATTTGTATAACTACTTAAAAGTATCATCAATATAATCCATAAATATTGATTAATTTATTTTGTTTACTTTCTCCACAAAAAATTCACAAAACATCACCTATTTTTTGGACCTACTGAGGCATATGGACCCTTAAAGGCTCTCAAGTCTCAACCATTTGGGACTTTTCAAAAATTGATGTTTTTGGACAATTTAATATTAAATATTGGCAACTTTTCTAATTCTATTATATTCTTCAGTCTTTTCTACCCCTGTCTATATATAACAATTCTGTAATCTCTGTCTGTCCGTCTGTCTGTCTGTCCGCGAACTTACTCATTCATTAATGGACTGATTCTCTTGCAAAAAGTGTCAAAATTTTTGTAATTTCTCGGGGATGGCGACAATGGGGTTCGATTTTTGTTTTACCGATTTCCTTGAAAGCGACGCCAAAATTTTGCTAATGTTACGGGAATTGCGACGCGATGGGTTTAATTTTTTTTAAGAGGAAGTTTTCTCTATCTATATAATTACCTAATACCGATTTTCTTGAAACCGGTGCCAAAATTTTTCAAGATTTTTAAGGATTGCGACGATGGATTTAATTTTTTTTAAAGAAAGCTTTTTTTCGTGAAAAAAATTTTTTTTTTCACGGTAACGTTCGATTTAATATAAATCTATATTATTACCTAATCTCTGTTTGTCTGTTTGCGAACTGCTCATTCATTAATGGACCGATTTTCTTGTACCAGGTGACAAAATTTTTCTAATTTCTCGGGGATAACCATCATGAAGCTCGATTTTCTGTTTTACCAATTTTCTTGAAATTGGAGTCAAAATTTTTCTAATTTTTCGGGGATTGCGACGATGGGTTTAATTTTTTTTCGGGGATGGCTACCATGGGGTTCGATTTTTTGTTTTACCGATTTTCTTGAAAAGCGGGGCCAAAATTTTGCTAAATTAAAAGAATTTTGGTACCGGTTTCAAGAAAATTGGTTTAAAAAAAATTAAACCCATCAACGCCATTCCCGAAAAATTAAAAAATTTTTGGCACCAATTTCAAGAAAATAGGTCCATTAATAAATGAGAAGTTTTTGCGGTCAGAACCGATTTTCTTGAAACCGGTAAAAAATTTTTCAAATTTTTCGGGGATGGCGACGATGGGTAAACCATTAAAAAACAATTTTATATCCTAAATTTATGAATGAGAGTTTATTTTAGAGCGGATAAGCAGTGAGTACTTTAATTAAAAAAAAGTATAAATTTTT
The DNA here is from genome assembly GCA_035220615.1 of Leptothorax acervorum. NCBI lineage: Eukaryota > Metazoa > Arthropoda > Insecta > Hymenoptera > Formicidae > Leptothorax > Leptothorax acervorum. The sequence goes on along the minus strand of JASTWQ010000696.1, from coordinate 9,765 downwards.
TAAATAATAATGTAAATTGACACGCACAGCACTATATGATGTTGTACTATTAGGCCAGTCATATTAGACATCGAACCTTCCAATTACTCTTTTCAGGTTGCAACCACCATGAATCGCTTTGATTTAAGGTGCTGTAAGTGGGATTAATTTTGCTTTGCATAATTAATGCGCATTAAAAAGTTATTAACAATATTATCAACAAAAAACGCGATTTTTTAAATTTTTTCTTAAATATCTCGAAAACTAAGCAAGATAGGGTAACTAACTATACGTACCTTTTTTATAGAGCGTAAAATTATCTACAATAATGATCTGAACAACATTTATCGTCAAGTCAGTCGTTTAGCTTGCACGCGCCGTCAAAGTCCGAGACTCGAATCTCGAAAACCGTCGATTTCATCGTTTTTTTGATGTTGCGTCGGTGATTTTTTTCAGTCATTTAAAATGGAATTAAAAATTCCCAAAAAATCACACATCATCTGAGAACTACAAAGAATACTTTTCAGGATGTAACCAATTTTTTAGACCCTTTTTCTTTAGTTTGTAGCTATGTAAGCAAAAAATTTTGATTTTTTGGACTACTCTTAGTTTTTCGCTGTTTTCAGACCTTAGAATTTATTTCAGACGAATTTTATCGTATGCATCTTGTTGTGGACGAAATTTGCAACAAAAAAGGACCCTTGTATTTTTTTCGTACGACAAACGCTGATTTTTTTATTGACGCGCAAAGTTATCTAATATTGCGCATAGGTCGGATAACGCTTGTTTTACACTAAAATAATTATTTTTTATTGAAATTTACGTAATTTTTCGCATTATTATTGAACCATATTGAACCAGAATGTGTTGAAAACGGCTTTGCAATATGGTTCAATAATAATGCGAAAAATTACGTAAATTTTAATAAAAAATAATTATTTTAGTGTAAAACAAGCGTTATCCGACCTGTACGAAATATTGGATAACTTTGCGCGTCAATAAAAAAATCAGCGTTTGTCGTACGAAAAAAATGCAAGGGTCCTTTTTTGTTGCAAATTTCGTCCACAACAAGATGCATACGATAAAATTTGTCTCAAATAAATTCTAAGGCCTGAAAACAGCGAAAAACTAAGAGTAGTCCAAAAAATCAAAATTTTTTGCTTACATAGCTACAAACTAAAGAAAAAAAGTCTAAAAAATCGGTTACACCCTGAAAAGTATTCTTTGTAGTTCTCAGATGATGTGTAATTTTTTGGGAATTTTTAATTCCATTTTAAATGACTGAAAAAAATCACCGACGCAACATCAAAAAAACGATGAAATCGAGGGTTTTCGAGATTCGAGTCTCGGACTTTGACGGCGCGTGCAAGCTAAACGACTGACTTGACGATAAATGTTGTTCAGATCATTATTGTAGATAATTTTACGCTCTACAAAAAAGGTACGTATAGTTAGTTACCCTATCTTGCTTAGTTTTCGAGATATTTGAGAAAAAATAAAAAAAATCGCGTTTTTTGTTGATAATATTGTTAATAACTTTTTAATGCGCATTAATTATGCGAAGCAAAATTAATCCCACTTACAGCACCTTAAATCAAAGCGATTCATGGTGGTTGCAACCTGAAAAGAGTAATTGGAAGGTTAACCCCCTAAATTAGTCTAATATGACTGGCCTATATATGATGTTGTACTATATAATGTTGTACTATATGATGTTGTAATTTATAGATAAGCTAGCTTTTAGGCCCGCGCTACGCGTTACGCGCGGGCCTAAAAGCTGGTTTCACATATAATTCTTTAATATTTGGTTAATTAGATCCAACTTTATAAGGCGTATACGTATGTACGGATTTTCCAAAATTTTAAACGTTTGTAACTCAAAAACTAATCAACCAAAACTTAATTAAAGAATTATATACGAAGTAGGGGTAGAAAGACGGTAGAATATAATAGAATTAGAAAAATTGCCAATATAATAAAAAAGTGTACAAATTAGAAACTTGCATATTGTTTCCTCATCATTACACATCGCTACTTTTCAAAGCCAGCTTGTTTTAAAAGTGTTTCTATCTAACATAGGATATACTAATTATTTAGACAAATATAAAAAAATGCAAAAATAATTTAAAAAAAAAAAAATTAACCCTAGGTTGCTATACTCTTGGGTCTGGGAGATTTGAGCAGAAACTTCCATCGGTTGGTACACAGGTAACAATAATTTCTTTACCTTGTGGTGGGGAAAGAACAGAGTTTCTACTTTCTCGAAGTTGCGAGCTATAACGATAATGTGCCAGTACGACCTTAGCAGCGAAAAAGATAACATCTCAAAAGTATTTACAGGTCGCACAAACCCGATCATAGTAACCGCCTCGCATTGTCGAGTAAGTATATTTTAAAAGTGCAATATTTTGTCAACGTAACTTTATATTTTTGTTATACACATATGTATTATGTATGTTTCTATTTTATATCCGTAATATAAACTAGAGTATTTTCCATAATTTTTAGTCAGCAATGGTGCGCCGCAGCGAACGCATAAAACAATTGCAGGGGCTGAGGCAAACTCATCCTGAAAATCCTAATACCGATAGTGAAACCACAGAGGAAGATTATAGTGCTGAGAAATTTAGTGATATTGAAGTAGATACATATAACTATATACCAGAGGACGAAGAGCAACCGGTTGAAAGTGAAGAAGAAGAGGCGCATGCGTCGACACGAGGATCGTTTCTTTGCCGACGCTCTAAACCTTTTCCGACTCGTTTTGTGAAAGGCCCTAACGGCTTCAAATGGTCCGTTGAACCGCCGACGGAAGCAGAACAAAGAGAAGCAGACGAAGTATCGAATTATAAACCTGAAGTGTTGGACGATGCGACGAAAAACAAGACTCCAATGGAAGTATGGTCTCTCCTTTTTACTGATGATATGCTAAATACAATTGTCAAATATACTAACGTTAAGATTGCACAAAAACGAAAAGAGTATGAAACGAGTAAATATGACACATTAGATATGGATCTCCAAGAATTAAAAGCCCTTATAGGAATTTTATACTTTTCCGGATTACAAGAAGAAAATTCTATTGCAGCATGTAAATTATGGAGTAAACCTGAACCAATTGGTCCAATCTATCGCGCAACCATGTCGAGAAGTCGTTTTGTACTTTTATTAGCATGTTTGCGGTTCGATGAGAAAAGTACACGTGAAGAACGTTGCCAACATGATCCTTTAGCACTAATTCGTGACCTTTGGGATTCATTTATAAAGAATTGTATAAAGTATTATTCGCCGAGTAAACATGTAACAATAGGCGAGCAGTTTTTAAATTTTAATGGTGATTGTCCTTTTCGTGCTTATTTTAGGAGCAAAAATCGCGGGTTTAAAATTGTTATGATGAACGACGCGAAAACATCTTATATGATAAATGCTATTCCTTACTTAGAAAAAGTCGATATAAATAATCCTATAAAATCTAACCTTTCTGATTATGTTTGTTAATTATCAGGACCGAACCGTGATAAGGGTCACAGAAACATTACTTGTGATAAACAGTTCACTTCAGTGTCTTTAGTGCAAACTATGAAAAAAGATTTTTCACTTAGTATTGTAGGGACAATTAAAACGAGAGAAAGAGAGATACCAGAAACGATGAGAAGATTTACTGCAATTAATGATTCACGTTTCCTTTATGCTAATGATATAACATTAGTTTCACATTGTCCAAAACAAAGTGAAGTAGTTTTAGCATTGTCTTCTTACCTGCACGAGAACATGTAGTTGATGGAAAAAAAGTAGATATTATTAAGTTTTATAATTTTACTAAAGGAGGCACTGACAGATTTAACCAAGAATGTAGTGAATACAGTACTGCACGAATGTCTCACCATTGGACGATGAGATTATTTTATGCTATGTTAGATCAAGGCGGTTATAATAGTTTTATGTTATATTCTTTAAACAAAGAGAACAAACAAATACCAAAAGACGAGTTTTTAGACACATTATATAAAAGTTTAATCACTCCACATATAAAAAGACGCTTGCATACGAAACGGCTCCAACGTCATTTACTAAATGAAATAGAAGATGTTATTAAGGGAGAACTTAGCGAATCATAATACATATATAATCCCATATATACTTACAAATTAGATAAACGTGTAAGGTACAGATATTGCTCTGTTATAATGATAGGAAAATTCAATTTGTTTGTTTTCAATGCAAAAGACCACGATGCGAGGAGCATCGCTCGATGTTATGCGAACAATGTGCACCAATAATTAATATTTAAGATGACTTTTTTCATTGTATGTTTTAATAATTTATCTGCAAAATAGATTAATGTGGCATGAATAAATAAGTGTATTTGTGTGAATAATCGCTCCTTTATCCAAGAAGCTACAAACAAAACCTTAAAATGTACTTGATCTCTTGCAGTTGTACATTAAAATTGTTAAAATTTTAGCAAAATATTTTTCTCAATAATAATTTAATTTTACTATTTATGATATTGTAAGTTGTTTTAAGCTTTTCTAAATGTATTTTACATTTTTTACAAAAAGATGATTTTTCCGGCTATACAAAAATTCTCCTTTAAGTTTTTATAACTTTGTTTTCTTATTTATGGTTCTAAAATAAAGTTTAGTTTGTTTAGGAACTTTTTAGTAAAAAAAAGAGATGTTAATGCTTATCTCAGATATAAACAGATAAAGTTTACTTATTATACTTAAGATTTGCTTATTAGAATCTTCGGGATTTTTGATAAAAATAATTTTTCTTCCTTTTAAAAGGGGTATACGGGTGGTCTGGGACATTCTGTATTATAAAGATGTGCCGTGATTTTATGACGATGGGAATAACAACGCATTATGACGCGATAAACAGTTTTACATCGAATTTGAAACATCTGTGTTTAATCAAAAATCTTTTTATCCGAGGAAGAATTGTGCAGAAACATTAACAAATTCTATATTTTTTTATTAACTATAGTTACTACTCTGGGAGACTCGAGCAGAAATTTTCATCGGTTGGTACTCAGGTAACAACAATTTCTTTGCTTTGTGGTGGGAGAGGATCAGAGTTTTGACTCTTCCGTAGTAACAGCTATAACGATAGGTAATGTCAGTTCGACCTAAGTAGCAAAATAGAAAACATGTCAAAAGTGTTTAAAAGCCTCATAAACTCGACCATACTAACCGCAATTTTGTAGAGTAAGTACATTTTAAAAGCGCAATATTTTATCAACGTAAATTTATATTTTTGTTATATGTGTTATGCATGTTCTTATTTTTTTATAATATTTTATATTTGAAATATAAACTAGAGTATCTTCAATAATTTTAGTCAGCAATGGTGCGCCGCAGCAAACGCATAAAACATTTGATGGAGCAGTTGCAACCTCAGCCCGAAAGACCTGTTGATAGAGAAAGTTCCTCAGAGGAAGATAATGCTGAGGAATTTAGCGATATCGAAGTAGAAAAATATATCTATATACGAGAGGACGAAGAGCAACCGGTTAAAAGTGAAAAAGAAGAGGCGCATGCGTCGACACGAGGATCGTTTCTTTGCCGACGCTCTGAACCTTTGCCGACTCGTTTTGTGAACGGCCCTAACGGCTTCAAATGGTCCGTTGAATCGCCGACGGAAGCAGAACAAAGAGAAGCAGACGAAGTATCGAATTAAAAAACCTGCAGTGTTGTGGACGATGCGACGAAAAACAAGACTCCAATGGAAGTATGGTCTCTCCTTTTTACTGATGATATGCTAAATACAATTGTCAAATATACTAACGTTAAGATTGCACAAAAACGAAAAGAAGAGTATGAAATGAATAAATGTGACACATTAGATATTGATCTCCAAGAATTAAAAGCCCTTATAGGAATTTTATACTTTTCCGGATTACAAGAAGAAAATTCTATTGCAGCATATAAATTATGGAGTGAACCTGAACCAATTGGTTCAATCTATCGCGCAACCATGTCGACAAATCGTTTTGTATTTTTATTAATATGTTTGCGGTTCGATGAGAAAAGTACAAGTAACGAACGTCGCAAACATGATCCTTTAGCACTAATTTCGTGACCTTTGGGATTTATTTATAAAGAATTGAATAAAGTATTATTCGCCCAGTAAACATGTAACAATAGGCGAGCAGTTTGTAAAGTTTTAGGGGTAAATGTCCTTTTGGTTCTGATGGCAAAAAATTTAAAATCGTTATGATGAACGACTCGAAAACATCTTATATGATAAATGCTATTCCTTACTTTAAAAAAGTCGATATAAATAATTCTATAAAATCTAACCTTTCTGATTATGTTTGTCAATTATCAGAACCGATCCGTGATAAGGGTCACAAAAACATTACTTGTGACAAACAGTTCACTTCAGTGTCCTCTAGTGCAAACCATGAAAACAGATTTTTCACTTAGTATGGTAGAGGACAATTAAATATAAAGAAAGAGAGATACCATTTAAGATGAAAAGATTCACTGCAATTAATGATTCACGTTTCCTGTATGCTAATGATATAACATTAGTTTCACATTGTCCAAAACAAAATAAAGTAGTTTTAGCATTGTCTTCTTTACCGGCACGAGAACATGTAGTTGATGGAAAAAGAGTAAATATTATTAAGTTTTATAATTTTACTAAAGGAGGCACTGACAGATTTAACCAAGAATGTAGTGAATACAGCACTGCACGAAAGGGTCACCGTTGGACGATGAGATTCTTTTATGCTATGTTATATCAAGGCGGTTATAATAGTTTTATGTTATATTCTTTAAACAAAGAGAACAAACAAATACCAAAAGACGAGTTTTTAGACACATTATATAAAAGTTTAATCACCCCACATATAAAAAGACACTTGCAGTCACCTAAAAGGAAGATCCCCGATGAATTACGAAAAGAAATAGAAGATGTTATTAAGGGAGAACTTAGCGAATCATAATACATATATAATCCCATATTTACTTACAATTTAGATAAACGTGTAAGGTACAGATATTGCTCTGTTTATAATGATAGGAAAATTCAATTTGTTTGTTCTCAATGCAAAAGACCGTACGATGCGAGGAGCATCGCTCGATGTTATGCAAACAATGTGCACCAATAATTAATATTAAGATGACTTTTTTATTGTATGTTTTAACAATTTATCTGCAAAATAGATTAATGTGGCATGAATAAATAGTGTATTTTTGTGAATAATTGCTTCTTTATCCAAGAAGCTACAAACAAAACCTTAAAATATACCTGACCCCTTGCAGTTTTATATTAAAATTGTTTAAATTTTAGCAAAATATTCTTTCAATAATATTTTATTTTTATATTTTATGATATTGTAAGTCGTTTTATGCTTTTCTAAATGTATCGGTATTATTTTTTGCAAAAAAAATGATTTCTCCCGGCTTTATAAAAATTCTCTTTCGCTTTAAGCCTTTATAACTTGTGTTCTATTTATGATACCAAAATAAAGCTTATGTAGTCCGCTTAAGCGTTGGTATTTTAATTTAAAAAAAAGGAGGTAAAAAATATTAGTGCTTGCCTATGAGATATGACGAACGTATACACAAAATAAGGGGTAGTAACCTACGGTTAATAAAAAGATATCGAATTTTTTAATGCATATCTGCACAGTTCTTCCTCGGATTAAGAAGGTTTCTGATTGAACACAGGCGGTTATAATACATGTCTTATGATTGCTTGTATTTTTAGTATTAGGCACACCAAGTGTTTTTGAATCTTGATTTCATGCTCTATGCTTTAATATTTTAGGTTGCTTTTCTATAACCTCGTGCCTTTCAATTTTCTATTGTGAGTTGGCGCAATTTTTTGATTTCATTACTTTTGTTAAATTTTTTATGTATATAATTTTACACCAAATATTTGACATTTTTTATACAAGTTCTTTGACAGATTAAAAGTAACATTTTTTTGTGGAACACTTTTTACGTGTACATTTGAAGCTTCTTTTTATTTTTTTAAAGGTAATTTTTTACTGATATCATTGTTTTTTGTACACCTCAATATCAGGAAACATTAAATTTATATTTTAAAAACAGTGAAAAAATTTATTTTTTATCTTATTTAGAAATACAACTTTTCACTTATTTAAACATTAAAATCAACATTACATACATTGCAATGTTCTCAACTCCTATTTTTTTTATCAATGCCTTTATATCAATGCTTCGCTGTATAAAACGTATACATTTAATGCATATTGATTAATGTGAATGGGCATTAAATATATATTTTAAGGAGGTATGACTATTACTTGTGAGTCAAAAATGCGATTGAAATAAATGTCATTACAGCGACCCCGAATTATATGCAATATTAGTACCTATAATAAATTGTGGATGCTATTTATGTGCTATATTCTTCGTAAATTATTAGTGTGTAGAATATTAACAAATATATACCGAAGTATAAGAGCGTCAACGACTCGGGAATCGCTTATTATCCAACATTATAGGCTAGGACCTTTGTCACTTTGTGGCAATAAAGCCTTAAAAATCCACACGGTAAAGTCCAATTTTTAAAGTTTTTACACAATCCTTGATATGTTTTATCTGTCAAATGCCAGTTTTTCAAAGTCCTAAATTGGCTATGTGTGTACTAAACCATTGATAATCTACCTCGGAACGACCGTATCCATAAAGCGATAGGCTAAAAGTGGTCAACTTCTGAATAATATTGCAAAAAACTATACGGTTAATATTGCTCAAGTTTTGCGATTATTTGTGTAAAGTGTTTATGTAAATCATATAAAAAAATTAAGGCTTTAAGTTGGCTTTCAAGTATAGAAGGCTTTATTGTCACAAAGTTTAAATTTTAACCTATAATATTGGCCAAATAAGCGATTCCCGAGTCGTTGACGCTCTCATACGTCGGCATATATTTGTTAATATTCTATATACTAATAGTTTACAAAGAATATAGCACACAAATAGCATCCACAATGACCACAATTTAATATACTATAATATTGCATATAATCCGGGATCGCTGTAATGACATATATTTTAATCGCATTTTTAACTCACAAGTAATAGTCGTACCTCCTTAAATACAATAGAGAAGTTCATATATAATTATTATTTTAAACTTCTTATTTAGGAGTATTATGAGTTAATGCGAGTAAACCGATTTAAACAAATTGATGAAAAATAAGAATTGAAAACTTTGTTTGACAGAAAACAACCAAATAAATTTTAAATACAGTAGAAAAGCTTATAATTCTTAATCTATGTGTTGCTTAATTTAATTTATTTGTTGACAGAAAATATTTTATTACTCATGTTATTTGTCAGGAAATATAAGCCTAGGTTATTTGCCTGTATACACACCTGCATAATTTAATATGGACTATCATAAATAAATAAGAATTAAGGGCTTCCTCACTCATATTCTTTACGTTATCACCACTTTACAATAAAGAACAGGCATATATTAGCTTCATTTATTTATTATTCATATTTATGTTAATAATTAATAACACAAGAGGATAATCTTATGTGTTATTTATTATAATTACTATGTTCACTGCTATCACTGAGGTTACGTTATTTATTTTCAATATATAACCTACATTACCACTATTGATAACCCTTACATAACGTGAACAACAAATTTTCAGTACTTGCAATGTATATTCCGATATATATTTTTATACTACGTATATACACAAAATAAAAAAGAACAAACGTGTGTTACATTTTAAAAATTAATTAATTTAATTACATATTTATTATTTTTTTATATTTTTATATTACT
>JASTWQ010000695.1:50000-88448 GCA_035220615.1 Leptothorax acervorum | reverse complement strand
TGGACGCTTGGCGCAACTACGTCCTTCCTCGATATCTCGTCGCATCGCTGCTCCCACGCGGGTCAATTCTTCCGTCGAATTCAGTCGAGCGGATTGCTCCGAGAGCTCTCGCACTTGCTCTCTTAAACGGTCCATATGAAATGTCTTTTTTTACAATATTAAGTCCTTTTTACATCTCTGTGCAAATAGGACACATATTGCCATGGCAAGATTTGGTATAATTTTTGCCTGCAATTGGAGCAGTACCGGCCCTCAATTGCGTCATGCAGCTCAATTACGTGTCTGCGTACGGCGTATATATATATATATCTTGTGTGTTAGGCGCTATGTCAATCATGCATGACATGCATGCTCGATAGTCATTACCCAATGTGTAATAAAAAATTATTGCGCAACATTTTTGTGCGCCCACTTAGCGCAAGAATCTCGTCGCGATATACAATTTTTCAGTTCGTTGATCATCCCCTGGTGACTGTGCGCCCACTGTCGTCAGATAATGCACGATCTTCTTCATCGGAATGAATCTACGTCCATTATGTCCTCCCAATTAATATTCTCTTGTTCCATGATTTTGAGAACAATATCGTAACGTCACTATGCAATCACTTTATTTTTTTATTAACTTGCACGCACTTACACTGGTACTGAACGTATATAGTATAAGACTTTATATATGACACAGAGCAGAATCACGGGGCTGATGCTAGCGTATACTGCGATTTTGGTTGCCTTTCGTTCTCCATTTTATACATTTTCGTCTATCGCTTTTCTCTCTCTTTCCAAGAGCATCGTAAAGAGAAGAGTAACATCCCTTAAAAGTTGAATCTGGATATGTTTCTAAAAAATTTTGACACAAAAATGGTGTGCAATATACCCATATCCGGACACGTAGCCCAGATAAAAGGCTCTTCACAAAAAAATAAAGTGAAGACATCTCGGCGTCACGATACTTGGTCATAAATTATAGCGAGCTGTCATCGGCGCTCAATTCTATAACGCTTTCTTCTTACAGTCGCGAAGATGTTATTTCTTGAAATAGAAAAACCATGACGGGTATCAGTCGCGCCATACCCTGCTGTTTTGTATGTACCTATGTTCCAAAATGTTGGTACAAATAGTGCAATATACCATATCCGGACACGTAGCCCAGATAAAAGGCTCTTCACAAAAAATAAAGTAAAGACGACATCTCGGCGTCACGATACTTGGTCATAAATTATAGCGGCCTGTCATCGGCGCTCAATTCTATAAAGCTTTTTCTTACAGCCGCGAAGATGTTATTTCTTGAAATAGAAAAACCATGACGGGTATCAGTCGTGCCATACCCTGCTGTTTTGTATGTACCTAATGTTCCAAAATGTTGGTACAAATAGTGCAATATACCATATCCGGACACGTAGCCCAGATAAAAGGCTCTTCACAAAAAATAAAGTAAAGACGACATCTCGGCGTCACGATACTTGGTCATAAATTATAGCGGCCTGTCATCGGCGCTCAATTCTATAACGCTTTTTCTTACAGCCGCGAAGATGTTATTTCTTAAAATAGAAAAACCATGACGGGGTATCAGTCGCGCCATACCCTGCTGTTTTGTATGTACCTATGTTCCAAAATGTTGGCACAAATAGTGCAATGTAACATGTCCCCGACATGCAGCCCTCGACAAAAGTTTCCAGAATTTTCCAAGAAAGCTTCCAGAATTTTCCAAGAAAATTCAACCTTGGTAAATAAAATCTACAGCATTTTAGTTAGTTTTTCCGGCGAGCACGGACGTTAGTTAGTTACGTTCTCGTCGTATCGAGTTTTGAAAAAATTCTAGCACGCTGTAACTGTTAAATATGGACAACGCGGGAATGGCTAAACATTATTGTTCATCGATTGTGCATAATCTTCGCGATCGAGAACTTGGATTTCGAAACGTGCTCACTCGAACTAACAAGTGGTGTCCTAAACATCAAGTATTGCAGACCTGTAATATTACAGATATACGAGATATGTGTTTTGAACACGTTTCTCTTAATATTGAGACATGCTGTGCTGTAGTTCAAGATTATTTTTTCAACACAGTGTATTCAACTAAATCTTTAAGCGATGATTCTGTGCATGAATTGCAACGCAAACCACCACTATCAAAACCGAAATGTTTTTTGGATCGTGAGTACGCGAATGTGGATAAAAACCAAGACGTGGGTCAAGACGTTAATCAAGTAGATCGATCGCAATTAGCCAGCCGCATGTACAAGTGGTGCCCTAAACATCGGACATTGGAGCATCATTGGATTTGGAAAAATTAGAATTTTTATAAGATGGACACTGGAAACAAATCGTGGAAAAACCGGCACAATGAGTGAGTACTGAAATTTTGCGTATATACATATATAATTGTGCATACATTTTTACATACCTAATTGTATTTTCTTCTTTTTCAGTTTTAATAAACCTCGCAACACACATATCTTGTAAAGAAGATTTAACATGAATAAATGTACAACATGAATAAATGTACAACATGAATAAATGTACAACATGAATAAATGTACAATAACACGGTAAACAATTTTAAATTATTTTCTCCTTCCACCTTCTTCTCCTCTATTCCTTGTTTAAATTATGCGTTGCGATAATGTCTCTTTCTTAAACTATAAATTTAAGGAACTAATAATATGATTCAATTATTTAAAATATTAAAATACCGAAAAGAGGAGGAAGGAAAGTTCGAGAACGCGAAGGGAAATGAGTCGAGCGAGAGAAAAAAAACGTAGTACGTGACGTTACAACTCCAAAGTGGCGTCGTGAAACATGTTCGAACACGAAGCCCTCGACAAAGGGATCTCCACAGAAAAAAGAAAAGAAAAAAAGACAAATCGACGTCACGATCGTCGATGTTATAAATTATAGCTGAACACCTTTAGGTTATTTTAAATATTACACTATGTCCCGACAAGCGCGCCTAAATTCCCTCTCCCCTTCCCTCTCCAACGCGGACCTATCAACGCAATTGCACGATCCCCCTCCGGGATCTTGCTCCACGGGCCCCCACACCCCCCACCACCGGGCATAGAGAACACCTCATAGGGCACGCTTGCAACTAACATCGCGGTCGATATGTATAATCGATAAACAACTTATTAAATCTTGTTCGGTATGTTGTCTACAGTTAGCAATCGTATGTACCATTGGACTAATTCGGATGGTAAAAAAAGACTACGTGACTAGTTTAGATGGTAAAAGAGATCGCGTGACCTCAATCGATATTATCGACCGTGATCTTGGTCGCGAACGCCATCTATGAGTCCCTCTAGGTACTACGTGGAACCCCCCTGCCCCGCTTACCCCTCGCCCACAGAAAATTTAGAATGCCCATAGTCTACCTACTTTTTTACATCATGATTAAAATCAGCTCGTCGGTATATCATTGTCAACGCTATTCATTATAACGATATGTGTGCACAGCTGCTGCCTACTGAGGAACTCGATGCGAATATTTTCCAATTTATCCAGCTCGATTCCGTCTTGGAGAAAGAGTCGGCCGCCTTCTTTCTTCGGTCCCTGGTCGATCGCCAGAGAAACGAGCATGTTGCGCGTTATCACGCAGGGCTCCGTGGCTTCGCGCAACGCGCTGACCGCGTCCACTCTGTGCATTCCGTTTCACGCCTCGATTTTGAGCCCGGGTGTTACTTTGCATTTGCAGCCGAATCCAGAATCCGCTTGAGATTCTTCCTCCTCTTTAACAAATTGGCTGATTTCCAGCAGGCGTCTCACTGTTGACATCCACCACGTCAGTGACGTTTAGAAATCGTTTGCGTTGCCCACGCAACGGTATTGCGAGGAGGGTTGAGTTTTTCGCGCATGTGTGCGCCAAACGCGGTATCAATAAAGTATCGAACACGAGTAAAATATTTTGTTGATTGCCCGTACATGTATATAAACATAAAATTTTTTTAAATTAAAAAAATTATGCAATATATGTATAAGGTGTAAGAAAATGTTCCGAATATAATTTTTTAATATTATATATTTCTAATGTTTAAATACATTGCAATACAACATTTGCATAGGATAAAACTTTGTCCTTATTTTGGAAATCAGATTTAACTTAAGCATAGTATTTCTTCGTATATAGTTTTACATGATTTTAAACGGGAGCAACTACTTATAACAGCGTTTTAAAGATTAATTATCTATTTTAAAAAAAAAATATTATTACTTATTCTTTTGCATAATGTAGATATAAAATAGATAAAAGTTTTTAGGCCTTTATTTAATAATTTTGTTTAATATTTTAAGATCTACATATAGACTAAAAATATTAAGAATATAAAAGCAGTTATAGTATATATATTTGAATTTAAATATCACAATCTAGAACAAAATACTAATGTTCAAGCATGCTACAACTACAAGGAGTTAAATATACCTATATACAAAATATTTTTTTATATCGACTATTTGATTTTAATTAAAAAGGAAAAAATTTAATCTCAATTCTTGGAGCACACGCATATATATTATATAAATTCTGATAGTGTCAAAAAACATACATAGCATACATTATTTTTGCATTAGTGGGAACGAGGGAAAGAGGAACTGTATGAGAGAAGTGAAGAAGAGAGGGAGAGATAAAGGAAATGTATGTATTACCAGAGGTTTTCTCTCTGGTATTACCTATATGAGATGTATTATAAAAGTAGTACGTGAATATTACAAACAGGAAGTTGTATATAGTATAAATACATAAAATTATGTTACCTTTAAACAAATAGTAAAACGGAAAATCAGACAAAAGTTATATTATGCAACTATTCATTGTTTTTTATCAAACTTTGAACATTTTAAATTTGTATTCAGTTATATATTTACCATATTTTTCAGATTACTTTAATTGTAAAATGATAACAATTTTTCCTTTATGTATATGTACGGCTAACTTTGTTCTTTTATGTACATCGCGAGTAAGCAATCTCGAAATTCCCGAAAAAACGTCCGGGAAAACCAAGAGATAAAATCGCTGATCGGTATCGAGGTTCCGTAGTAGCCTATGTTTTGCGCAAGGATGTAAAGAGTAATTGTGCCAAAGTTGGTTCAAATCGGTCGAATAGTTTAAGAATGTATAAAGAACAGACATACATACAGACATTCTATTTTATATATATAGATTATTATATATAATATTAAAGAAAATATTTGGTAAATATGCATATTAGGTCCAAGCTCACCGATGACCTTGACCTTGACATATGTTGTCAAGGTCACCCTCCTGAGTGACCTTCAGAAGGTTTTAGCCGGCGGTCATCGTTCGTTAAAAAGTTATTAACAAAGAAAAAAATTGAAAATATAGCAGTTATTTTGAGCATTGAAAGGCATAAACGACCTTGACCTTGACATATGTTGTCAAGGTCACCCTCCTGAGTGACCTTCAGAAAGTTTTAGCTGGCGGTCATTGTTTATTAAAAAGTTATAAACAAAAAAAATTTATTAATCGACGAAACTGGCAATCACTCCTGATAATCGTCAGGCCACTTTAGACCGAGATCCGGTCCTTTCCATCTAAACGCTTAAATTTAAGCAACTTAGATGGAGAAATTCCCTTACCCTTCCCTTAATTAAATCGATATCGATTTAATATTAAAATCACTGTAAAAACTTATTGCGAAAATTTATACACTGGCGAAGTAAATGTATCTTATCGTGTTTAAAAAAATTTAGTGGGAAAAATTATTTAAAGCAGTGAATTGTTGGTATACTGAAAGGAAAGTTATTTAAGGCAGAGAATAGAGAGTATGTGCTTCAACTTACAAAGCACACACTTGTAAAGCGCACCACTAACCTATAGGTTAGTGACGCGCTTTACAAGTGTGTGCTTTGTATGTGCTTCAACTTACAAGTATGTGCTTTGTAAGTTGAAGCACATACTCTCTATTCTCTGCTTTAAATAACTTTCCTTTCAATATACCAACAATTCACTGCTTTAAATAATTTTTCCCACCAAATTTTTTTGTTTATAACTTTTTAATAAACAATGACCGCCAGCTAAAACCTTCTGAAGGTCACTCAGGAGGGTGACCTTGACAACATATGTCAAGGTCAAGGTCGTTTATGCCTTTCAATACTCAAAAAAACTGCTATATTTGTCAAACTCTTTTTGTTTATAACTTTTTAATAAACAATGACCGCCAGCTAAAACCTTCTGAAGGTCACTCAGGAGGGTGACCTTGACAACATATGTCAAGGTCAAGGTTATTGGTGAGGTTGGACCTAATATGCATATTTACCAAATATTTTTTTACGTTTTCTCTGGAAAAAAACATCGCTTTCTAGAAGTTTTCGTTGTGTAACAATATGTTTGTTGTCCATTTACACAATAGATATACAATAAAATAATTCATGTTATTGCAAAAATAACTTTTTTCTTTTATTCTGCTATGTGTACTTATAATTAGCAAAGTAAAACGTACACTATCAGAATAATTAGTCCAAAACAAATAACATAAATATTAATTTATTTATTTTTTGTTAACTAACAATAAGTTATTTTTCTAAATTAATAATAGATAATTTTTTAATAAAAAAAGAATTGGCCATAGAGTGGATATCTATCATTTTCGCTTTTCCTATTCCTTATTTAATTTAGTTAGTAACTTTACCTTTTAATTATAAAGTAATCAAGAGACACAATAGCGTCTTGAGCCAAGTTTATGCGCAGCGATAGCATATACATATATGTACATCGCGTAAAACGCGATGAGCGACGCCGACGGCGAGACGCAATGTGGATAAATATAAAGAGTATATATAGACATATAATATATATTTTTAATTTATATATAAAGTGTTTTTTTTAAATTATTTATATTCAATTATTTAGATTTATTCATATTTTAGTTAATAAGTGAACAGAGTTAATTTTCTCCACTGTCTCCACATGTTGTAAACGTGCTCCGCTCCGTGTACGGTCTCTAGAGGCTCATTGTCAGTTAATATTCAGAAATGTTTACCTGAAGGCACTCTCAGCATGTGTCGATGGTTCTTTCTTAAAAAGCTTTGCTCAGCTTCTTCGCGTTCCGAAGTATCTATTATAGGAATAAGAAATAAAGAATGGACCCTAGAGAGGGAGAGAGAGAGAGAGAAAGAGAGAGAGAGAGAGAGAGAGACATGCTAAGAGTAACCTTCAGGTAAAAATCTCTTAGTAATTGTTTTCTTATTGATTTTGGAGGTTTTCCGAAAAAAATTTTTCCGTTTTCCTCCGATATTCTCTCTTTCTTTCATTTAACTTTCTAACTCGTCCTTGTAATGCTCATCAATTACACTATAGGCAACAAATTTTGACTTTTATTTTGTGTCAACTAATGACTATGTATGAGAAGTATTTCTTGTGCCTAAAGACGACGGAAAATCACTGCAGGATTCTTGCAAAAAGATTGCTTTTGTGACCAGGACTTCGTATTTTTGAAATTGTAATATTTTTCCAAGATTGGAGATAAAGACTCTAGGTGTGCTTTGATTAAGGGGTTAGGCCACTGTAGCGCGCATAAAATCACGTGCATTTTTAACATTTTTTTTTTGTAGGAAAAAATAATTTATTAATAAACGCAATTACAGTGCTGTTAAATGTCATTAAAAAAGTATCTAAAAAATTTTTTTCCCATTTTTTTGGTCATATAATGGTCGACTACAGGCAATTTGATCGCTTGGAGTCTTTTAAATTGGCCTGACAAATAACTTCGACAATTTTCATCCGATTGACTTCAAATTTTGATATGATTTGTCTAATTACATTTCGCAGAGAAGTACGTAGGATATTTTCGATAAATTAAAAACTTTTAATTTTATGAGCAGTTTTATACGAAATTTTTCACTAAAAATTGTACTTTTTACTTCAAATGTCTACCATTTTCGAAAAAATCAATATTTTGGAAATATCCTACGTACTTCTCTCAGTATTCTTATGTAAATTAACAAAACATTTTTTTTTTTTTTTAGGTCATAAATTGCGGACGGTATTTGTCAGGCCCCGGAGCGCCTCAAAAAAAGACGCCAAGCGATCAATTGCCTGTAGTCGACCATTATATGACCAAAAAAATTCGAAAAAAATTTTTTTAGATACTTTTTTAATGACATTTAACAGCACTGTAATTGCGTTTATTAATAAATTACGTTTTCCTACAAAAAAAAAATGTTAAAAATGCACGTGATTTTAGGCGCGCTACAGTGGCCTAACCCCTTAAGGCCCACACCCACGGAGGCGTCGCTGCATAGACGCGTATTAGATATTCTACGCTTTATCCTGTACGCTTTCATGCAACGACCAATGTAAAGCAATGGACATCTGTCAACGAAGAGGCAATGTAGCGTTTTCGTCGCTGCATCCTTTTGTCATGAAGACCGACGTACGGCGTTGTCGGTCGCCGGGCGTACAACTCGCGACGCACATGTTTTCGGTAGCTAAAGCGCCAAATTTCAAAATATTTTATGTAAAGCATAACCAAACTCTTACCACAATTCAACTGTGGTTGCGTTCTAATATTCACTGCCAGTACTAAAAATTTATAAACAGAATAATAAATTTCTTTCGCCAGTATAGAATAACAATTAAAGTAATTTAAATCGACCGTGACTGGCAATATATAACGTCTTTCCGATATGAACATTGAAAAACTGTGAGCCAACTTGGTTTGTCGGATTCACACAGCACATTTTCGGATCAATCGTCAAGACATTATTAATTTCGACCATGTCTTGACGATTGATCCGAAAATGTGCTGTGTGAATCCGACAAACCAAGTTGGCTCACAGTTTTTCAATGTTCATATCAGAAAGACGTTATATATTGCCAGTCACGGTCGATCAAGAGACACGGTAGTGTCTCGCGCCAAGTACGCGCGGAGCGAGACAGCCGTGGCTCTATATACGCGACGCGACGAGTTGCGAGTACCAGAGATTTTGAGATCTCAATAACCAGCGAACGAATCGAGTTCTAACTAGGCTAAATGGATAGCTGGGACCAAATTTATATTAGAAAAGTGTTTTTATTTCTCTGCTACGTGCCCTACGAGTGGAGATATTACGATGCAAATTCCGATCCTGAAAATTTTCATTTAAGAAACGTCCACGTCGGACATATAACATATATATATATAAAATCTTGTCCGTTTCACTACTTCGACTGCAGATGGCTCCGCATCACGCTCTGCAGATGGCTTGATTTTCGATTAATCGCGTTCGCAAGAGAGATCGATCTGAGTTGCGTGACAGTACTGACAGTAAACATGACCGTAAAGCGGCCTATACACGTCGCGAGTCCGGCTCGGCTCAGTTTCTATTTGTTGTGGGTGGGATGTCACGAGACGGGCTCGGCGTCCGACGAGCTAAATTTCGGGACTATTCGGGAGTGTGTGTGTGGTGAATGAGTCCGGCTCCCGAATCAAACTCGTACATGTTATTGGCCGCTTTAGACGTCCGCGTCGTCAAGAAATACTCCGTCCGCGTCGTCGCGTCCGAACACTCCGAACGAACAACGAAGTACAGTGCTGGAATGACAAAGTTCGCGCCTTGCGGATGGCTGGTTCCTGGGATACACCCTGTGCGAGGGTCGCGAGGTTATATCTATCGTACGTATTGCTCTTTCTCGCGGTCTCGCTCGCGTTCCCCGTTCGCGTTTCCCGCTCTCTCTCTCTCTTTCTTTCTCTCTTTCTCTCTCTCTCTCTCTCTCTCTCTCTCTCTCTCTCTCTCTCTCTTTCTTTAATAATGACTATCGAATATATCTGATAAAATTAAATCTAAATATTTTTTGTATTGTAACACAAAAATTATATTTGACAGTGACATCCTTAACCCATTTGGCACTAGTGGTCGATTTATCGACCAGTAACTTTCAAAATTTTTTTTAGCTAAACAAATTAACAATAATGCATTGCGCACAAAAACATTAAAAAAAAAAAAAATAATAATAATACACATTTTTTTTTACGTTTATAACACGCACACAAAATTTAAACAACATTGGTCAAGTGGTTTAGGTTCAGTCCTTAATGGGTTAATTAAATGTGCAGTGCAGTTTGTATTATAAATTATTAATTGCCTTATTTTGTTAACAAACTTTACTATACATATATTATCTCTCGTATATTATCTACTATAACATTCCGCCAATAGCATCGTACATGCCAAATTCTGTATCAAATCTGTTTTTTTTTCGACAAAATTTATTTATAGCAAACACTGCATAATGTGCTCTCGACAAACTTGACTTTGCCTAATATATTCATATTTTATCTTAATTTTTTAAATGAGTTATAAATTTATACAAACTACACTGCACATTTAAGGATGTCAAACTCTCAGATATAATTCTTGTAAGTTATAATACAAAAAATATTTACATTTGATTTTGTCAGACATAAATGTCGATGTCGATAGACATTGGCGTTTGATGTATCTAACAAAAAGGGGTGATATCCGTACAAAATTACCTTTTACAAAAAGGTAAAAAAAAAGACGCCAAGCACGCGTGGTGTACCTTGAAAAAATCGAAGTACTTATCTTTGTACCTCGAAAAAATCCAAGTAATATCTTTACCTTGAAAAAATCAAAGTAATATATTTATTACAAAAAAAAAAGAAATGATATCTTTAAATTGCGCCAATTAAATATATATTATATCGAAAAATAACTATTGTTTTTTTAAAAAGTGTATTCCCATTGAAGTGAAAAAATTAATATAAAATGTGAAAAATTTTAGTGAAAAAAACTTGGCGCTGCAAAATTTTAAAATATTTGAAAGCAATAAATAACTAATTTAAAATATTAAATTAATAATTACATTGTGAATGTAGAGAATTTCACACATTAATTTAAAGTACTTTTTCCATTTATAGAAATTGTTTCATTAATATATATTGTTATGTTTAGCAGCGCCAAGTTTTTTCACTAAAATTTTTCACATTTTATATTAATTTTTTTACTTTAATGGGAATACACTTTTTAAAAAAACAATAGTTATTTTTCGATATAATATATATTTAATTGGCGCAATTTAAAGATATCATTTCTTTTTTTTTTGTAATAAATGTATTACTTTGATTTTTTCAAGGTAAAGATATTACTTGGATTTTTTCGATTTAAATTACTTTAATTATTAAAAATTTATAGTTTACGTTATGTATATCATAAATTTTCAGTACTATCAGTCAATATTGGAACGCAGCTTGTGTTGTTACACGAACGTCGATGTAGCCAGTATCTTTTTCTATTTCTACGCCGTTGAATATAATTGTATAAAACATTATGTCCTTATCATCGCTCATCTTTTTAAATAAACCAAAGTAAATTTTTCTACCCTTATTATACGCTTAGAGTACGCTTCGTGGAAAGAACATTGTCGTAGGCGTATCGTCATTTCAAATATGCTACGCTGACGCGTCTATGAAGCGACTCTCCGTAGACAGTGGGCCTAACAGGTAAAAATATTTGGTAATTATTTAGAATAACGGACCACTCTCCGATGACCTTGACCTTGATATTGACCTTGATATTGACCATATATTGTCAAGGTCATGACCCTGAACAACAATCAAAAGGTTTTAGTCGTCGGCCGTTGTTCGTTAAAAAGTTATTAACAAAAAAAGTTTGAAGAATATAGCAGTTATTTTGAGTATTAAAAGGCATAAACAATTAATATATATGTGTAAATAGTACATGTATGAACGAAAGAAAGTCAAAAGAAATGTGAAGGCTCTCAAATTCAATAAAATATACTAAAAAAGGCACTTAGAGCCAACGCGCGGTAATTGATGCCCAATTATAATTTATTCAATAAGTTTACATGTAATTTAAAAAGAACGTTTCGACTCTTTTTTGAGTCCTCTTCAGCATAGAAAACAATAACATTTAAATCAAAAATAAAAACTTTGCATTACTGCCGTGGTCGAAATAAAATATCACGAAAAAAATAGTACGCAAACGCAGTCATAAATACTTCGCATTACTGCCGTGGTAGAAATCAAATATCACGCAACATAGTCATAAATGTAATGAGTACCGTTATTGAAAAAAACCGTAACCTCGTACTCTAGAATGAGATGACGTAGTCTTGAGTGGTATGGAGACCTTAAACGCATTGTATCCCACGCTTGAGTGTTCACAGATGCATTCTCCGAAGTACTTCCAGGTATCCTCAGATTCAAAAGAAAGATGACAATATAACGGCTTCTTGTCCATTATAGAATGTAACGTGCAGGATACCAGTGTGGCAAAATTCGGAGTAACATCCGCCAAATACAAAGCGTACGCGTATCAGTAAAGATGAAATATGCAGTAACTTACAATGCGTTGTCCAAAAGGTTCTCGTTATAAAAGACAATGGTACATGATTAAAACGAAAGTACTTGTCACTTCAATGTTTCGAGAGAAAATGCCTGGTTACATATGGGGACGATTAAAGAACATATCGTAGACTTATCAAAAATAATCAATAAACATAGCAAATTTAACGTTTAGAAATACCTTCAATAACATTTAAATATATGTCCGGTAAATTCTCCGTGTCCGTCTGCAAATTTAAACCTTTAGTTTGTCTTTTGATATTTATCCTTTCAGATACTAGTCTTTTATTAAAATATGGTTCATTATCTAAGATTTTAACCTCATTCCAATCGAAATCGTGATTGCACTCCAATCTGTCGTCCGTCAAAACAGAATGAGACCTAGTATTCCTTCTAATGTGCGAACAATGCTCCTTTATTCTCGTCTGCAATTTTCTTCCCGTCTGGCCCACATATGATGCATCACAATTAATGCAATTAATTTTGTATACCACGTTGCAACGAGATGAGTCAGGGAAGGTGTCTTTATGTACTTTTATGAAGTTTCTCATTTTATTAAGACTGTAGTATGAAAGTTTGACGTCCAGATCTTTAGTTATGTTTTTATATTGTTCTGTTATTGAATGAATGTACGGAATTGTGAAAAAAGGAGTCTTAGCTTTACACTCTGTTTTTTATTCGATTTATCTTTCATATTACTAGTGAAAAGATATTTAAGTTCGCGGAATACTTTAAATATGAAATCTAACGGGTAGCCATTATTCAACAGTATCTGGATAGACAATTCAATATTTTTCCCGTGAAAATTAGGGTGTGATAACAAAAAAACCCTGTCAATCAAACTGATAACAGTACCCTTCTTTTGGCAGACGGGATGCAGTGAGAAAAAATTAAGATATTACGCCATCAATTACCGCGCGTTGGCTCTAAGTGCCTTTTTTAGTATATTTTATTGAAACAAAGTCATTTAAAGCAGCGAATCGTTAGTGTATTGAACAGTCTTTTTGCTAAAGCAGAGAACAGTTGGTATAGAAAAGTATACATATGTCGTAGGCAAATAGTTATTTTAAGAAAATAGCTTTTGACTAGACAAATGCTATCTGCCTGGTCAAATGGGTTTCGCCTGTTTATTTTTGTGTTCAAGTACTATTTTCCTAGTCAAATGCTACACCATACACCCGCAGAACAGTGCAAGAGGTGGCACTGCAGTAATAATTAGGAATAACATCTCTCACTGATTGTTAGTTAAAAAACTAGAATTTCTTATTAAATTCGGGTTTTGACGGATTTCGGATTTTAACTGTAACATATATATTAAATATGAAGAAATCTGGTCAAATATAATTATATTATTATAATCATATTTGACCAGATCTGTTGTCATATACATATATATAATAAGGTCTGGTCATATATAATTGTAAACAGATATGATCATATCGCGTCAATTTTTGGATCTGATCATATATAATCATATAAAATTCATATGTTATCAGATCTGTTTATATCTAATTATATATTTTATGACCACACCAATACCCATTTTTTCTCGAGTACATATTTATATTTTCTAAACTTATTTGTTAATATCTTTTTAATAAGCAATAACCGCCGGTTAAGTTATAAGGAAAAGTTACTCGGAGACATGTCCTTGACAACATATATAAAGGTCAAGATGATTGGAGCTGGTTTCCCTATACTAAATAATTACCATCCCTTTGTCAGTACCTAATCTCAATAAAAATATAAATAATTTAAAAATAATTCAATTTCTCCTTTCTAAATGTCGCAGAATGGAAGGATTAATCGGAGTTTGATCAAATAGTTGTAAACTACTATCGCGATAATATATAAACATCAATGTTCATATAAAAATAGGTATTGATTATAATTAGACAAATACGAGTCAGATACGATACTTTCCCTAAAGGTTTTTTTTCAGCTTTATTTATACAATATAGAAAAATGACTGAAGAAAATCTTCATTGCAAGTAGATGGATTTGCAAGTGTTCGTGAATCAAAGATGCAGACTCGACAATTGAATCCGTTGTAGAAAAGATAAAAAGCGTGAGTATATACACATTTATACATATTAATAAAAATGTATATATCTTTTAAATAATATATATTATTTAAAAAATAGAATAATTTAATAATATTGTTGCGCCCGCGCTGAGACACCCGTTGCACGAGCTGAAGTCGAAGATCGTCCCTTGACAACCGGCTTGTTTTAGATGGTCGCTCTTCAGATTTCGAGCTGAGCTTGACAGCCGACGTTTCGCAAGCCGAGCTGTATCTTGCTAATAAATTACTTCTTTTCCTAATACAAGTTCGCTTTATTTTGCGAGACCGGGAGTGCGTGTGTGCCTGCGCGAGTGCGAGTGAGAGCGAGACGGGCGCTTCCGTGCGGCCAGCGCAACAATATATATTATAAATTAGGAAAAAACGGGCCAAATGAGAGCCAGGCGCGGTTATTAGTGCGCAGTAATAACTGCTTCTTATGTCTCGGTCAGACTTGTAGACAACTTAAAATGCGTATTACTGAGCATCGCAATCATATCAACAGACACACGTCACAGCACTCGGTCATCACTGACCACAGGTTGGATAATAATCATGATTTTGCATGGGATAAGGTTGAATAATTTTGGATAATTATTATCCATCTAGTGTGTGCAAACTGTTAACCGATAAGAGCTAATAATTACATAATAATAAAAACAAGAATATTAATCTATTAAATTAAATATAGCTAGCATTTATGTGAAACAAAAACTTTTAGACTAGTACATCTAGTATAAAAAATGTGTTACAATTATTTTGTATTACCTATACTAAATAATCATATCGTAACTAGTATAAATAAACTTTCATAATAGTTATGCATATTTATAATCTTAAATGGCTCAACTGATTAAAAATCAAACGATACAATAAAAGGGCACAGAGCCGACACAGACAGATAAATATTATAAACGTTTCGGCCCTTAGTATGTTTATCCTCAGTGTATTAACAGTACAATAATCAAACTATTTAATCACATAACAAAATGCCACTAATGAATGAAACGCAATCTATAATATTTCATAAATTTAATAACTAATTTTAACATACATATTCGTCTATAGTCGATATTATTTTATGTCGGAGTAAAGAGTAAACTGTAATCAAATTATAAAATTGTGTAAGTCAATCGAATTATACTTATTTACGTATTTATAGGAATACATACATAAACTGATGTGTTCACGCGAGGCCTATGGTGTTCATTATAATAGGATATTGTGGTCTAGGCACTGAGCAGATAGGTAGACGTGTGACTTATGACGTTTGGATTTTTAGGACAACGTATGTTATATGATAATACAGGAAAGAAGGGGAAAGGAAAAGTGGGGATATAGGATATGCTAATTGATCGTGACTAAATTTAAAACTGGAAGGTATTCCTCAGATAAAAAAGCGGTCTTATCACTCTGCTTATTTAGACCGGCAAATTGACGTTTAATGTATATCATTTCAGATATTAATACTTTTTTGTAAGAGGGTTCTTGGTCTAAAATTTCCACGTTATCCCAGTTAAAATTGTGATTGGTCTCTAATCTATAACAGGATATAACTGATGGTGACAAAGCTCTTTTATTAATATTTGTGCGGTGTTCTTTAAATAATATATAATTAAATTAACTGTTTATGTTTGTGGCAGTCCGTGACGTCGACGTTTAATTGAAGTAACTTTATTTTTTTCCGTGTACCTAATATGTAATGTTGTTTGTCGAGCATAGTCATAAATTTGAGGAAACTCGAGAGTAATTATTTCGCATTATATTTTAAAAAATGCTTCTGAAGATTTGACAAAAAAGAAAATGGAACGTCTTTGGATAGAGACTCTTCCTTTCTCTTTATAAAATGATTTTTAAGTAACTTTAAACTGCAGGCTTTGCGATAAATACGGTTCCGCGTTGTTCGTTGATGAACAAGTTTTCTCTGTCTCTTTGACTCTGCTTACCTGCGTCAGTCTGGCGGCCTTCATGAGGGGCGTCAGTCCGGCACGATCCCGCGTGTTCGGATGAGCACCAAAGACTAACAGCAGCTTCATTAACAGTGCTGCGACGTTACACCATGGTATGTGGCATGTGCGGAAGACAACGAATTACGTCAGCGTGAAGTTGCCGCAATTGCCTCAGTTTATAGTGTATTTAAAATCGTACTCGTGTGAATGCACCATAAGCCTTCGGCTCATGCGGCAACTTCACGCGCGACATATACAGGGTGTTACTAAAAGAGCGGACACTAACTACATAGCGGTATTCCTTGTCAAAGACTGAGTCGAAAAGTCCTGAACCACTTTTTTCTATAATGCTTAACAAAGCCGTAATCATTGAGAAAAGTTAGTCCAACCAGCGTCGTTCTTTAGCCGGGCAAACGTCGGTGAGCCGCGCGCCTGATAGTGTGCGCGAGCGCTCCGCCGCGCATCGCGCGGCGGCACGGCGGCACGGCCGCGGCCGACCGCGGCGGCCGCGCTATGTCTTCGCGCGCGTTGCATGCAATATTCTTACGCATTGTAATAATAGAAATAAATTTTTGTTGCACTAAAAATCACTTTTTACTCTTCGTCAGAAGTATCCTTTTGCAGAAAATTTTGATAACGGATAAAACTTTCGCCAAGACATAACTATTATTAACATATGAAAATTAAAACAAATACAAAAAATTATACTGTGTATTTTACAATACAAAATTTTACAATACAAAAATTATTTTCTAAACAATCCGTTTCGTTAAATATCTTTGCGTTAACTTAATTTAAATTATAACACAAAGCACTTATTGAATCTTTCTACGAGGTTTGCCCAGTTACTCAGAAGTAATAAATTTTTTAAGGGAAATTCACTGTAACAATTAAATATTTAAATAATCTTGTACTTAAAAGAAAATACATTAAAAATATTATTAAAAGCTAAAGTATTAAAAAATAAAAGAATTTCTTCTCTTATGAAAAGAAGATTTATCCTAAGTCATGAATAACGCTGTCCAGATGTACAATCTTTTTGAAACCTAAGGCAAATAAGAGCAAACCGCCGAGCGAACAATATTAATTTTTATATTAATAATAAATAATAACACGTTTAATAACTTAAAACAAAATAAAATACAAACGTTTCTGTCTTAGTTTAGACCCATAAATAAAAGTGAAATGTTATCGTATTCATAAGACATTGGACAGCGGTAAAGTTATTGGAAAAGATTGAACATAAGGTAAATTACGTGATAACTGCTGCCTTTTAAATAAAATAAAATTGAAAAGTTAGCTGCAATTCGTATAAGTCTTTTCATAAAGATGTAAAATTCACTTATTGGACAGTATAATATCAATCTAGTGATAATCTACCGTGTCTGGTTTTAGTGATGAAACAAAGCTTATGAGTTAAGATCAGTGCACGGATTGAAGGCTTAGGCTAAAGCGCAAGGTGAAATAAGTACATACAAATGTCATAAAGTATCATATAATAAAATAACACTAGTAAATAAGAAATATAAAGTAAATAAATAAACTAGTAAATTAAAAATCTTTCTAATGATTATTCGCCTATTGTCGAGAAACTTCCACACAATTGACATCTGTAGTCTGTTTTATTTATTAACTTATTTTTATTTATTTACGAGTGTTACTTTGTTATATGATGCTTCATGATATTTCTCTGTAGTCATTTCACCTTACGCTTAAGTTTAGGCCTTCAGTCCGTACGCTGATATTAACTTATAAGCATTGTTTCGTTACTGAAACTAGACGGTAGATCATCATGACACTGATATTACACTGTCTGGTAAGTAAAATTAACATTAAAAATAAGTGAAATTAATATTTAAAAAACTTATACGAATTGCAGGTAATATTTTATTTTATTTAAAAGGCCGCATTTGCTTTATGTTTAATCTTTTCTAACAACTTTACCGCTGACCTACGTATTACAAATATGATAACATTTCAAGTTTATTTATACGTTGTTAACGATTCGATTTAAGATTATTGTGAAATATTACAATAAAACAATATGTATTGTATTTATACTTTACCGCTGACCAATGTTTTTTATTTGTACTTTACCGCTGACCAATGTTTTACGAATACAATAACAGTTTACTTTTATTTATGCGTTATTGACAATTAGATTTAAAATTATTGCAAAATGTTACACACAAGAGGGTCTAAACTAAGACAAATACGTTTGTATTGTATTTTCTTAAGTTATTAAACGTGTTATTATTTATTATTCGCTATAAGAATTAATATTGTTCGCTCGGCGTTTTACTCTTATTTACTTTATGTTTCAAAAAGATTGTACATCTGAACAGCGTTATTCATGACTTAGGATAAATCATTTTCTCATAAAAAAAGAAATGTTTTTTTATTTTTTAATATTTTTAATGTATTTTCTTTAAGTACGAGATTATTTAAACATCTAATTATTACAGTAAATTCCTCCCAAAAAATTTATTATTTCTGAGTAACTGGACAAAACTCGTAGAAAGATTTAATAAGTGCTTTGTCTTATAATTTAAGTTAACGATAAGATATCTAACGAAACGGATTGTTTAGAAAATAATTTTTGTATTGTAAAATTTTGTATTGTAAAATACACAATATAATTTTTTGTATTTGTTTTAATTTTCATATGTTAATAATAGTTATGTCTTGGCGAAAGTTTTATCCGTTATCAAAATTTTCTGCAAAGGGATACTTCTGACGAAAAGTAAAAGTGATTTTTAGTGCAAGAAAAATTTATTTCTATTATTACAATGCGTAAGAATATTGCATGCGACGCGCGCAATGCGCGGCGGAGCGCTCACGCACACTATCAGGCGCGTGGCTCACCGACGTTCGCCCGGCTAAAGAACGACGCTGGTTGGACTAACTTTACTTAATGATTACGGCTTTGTTAAGCATTATAGAAAAAAGTGGTTCAGGACTTTTCGACTCAGTTTTTGACAAGGAATACCGCTATGTAGTTAGTGTCCGCTCTTTTAGTAACACCCTATATATAGGCTACGGTCCACTTGACGCTACAAATGCTTTGAAGCGTTCTTCTTCTTCTTCTTTCTTTATTGAAAGAAAGGAGAAGAGGAATGCTTTGAAGCATTTTGAGCGTCAAATGGACCGTAGCCATAATTCATTGTTTTCCACATTTGCCACACAAAATACTATTATATACATCTATATGAAACATTATTTTGTATAAGTACAAAGTTTAATAAAAATTATAATATTTATACATATATATTACGTATTTAAGAAAATTATATAAGTAATTTAACTGAAAAAAACCTTTTTTAAATTTTAGTCTTACAAAAATTTTGTCCGTATAAGACCTCACGTTCAATAAGGGAAATTGAGCTAGTTACTATAATTTCTTTCTACATATAGCGAGAGCGTCCCGTTTGACCACGTTGCGATTGACCACAGCTACGCATAGCCCCCGGTGCCTGGGCCGGGGAGTTTGTCCACTGGACCAGCCAATCAGAAATTTTTATCGGTCAATTGGCGACGTGGTCAATCGAATCTCACTAGCCAAATCGACCCCAGTGGTGGGAGCCATTACTATTTAACAAGAAGAAGAAGCCGTTTTCGTTCTTGTCTCTGGCGTCTCTCAGTCTCTGCTTTTACGGCTCATATCCTGTGCAAGTGCAATTCGCTCTCGTTCTTCTCTCTGCTTTTACGACTTCTGTGCAAATCGCGCTGAAACAATTGGTTACAATTCACAGGTATGTTGACGACATATATCATTTATTTAGCAAAAATATTAAGTTAGATTCGTTAATAAGTAAGCTCTAACCACGATGTCGCTTTGTATTTATAGCAGTCCACGTGGCTGTGGCTGGATGAATTTTCACGTTTCTCTCTGTGCAAAACGCTCTCATTAATTCTTCTGTCTACTTTGACGACACGTGTTCAAATCGTGCTGAAACGGGAAGATTATAGTCGTTACAATTCGCAAGTATGTTGACCACAAATATTATTTATTTAGCAAAAACATTATGTTAGATTCGTTAATGAAACACTTATAAGTAAGCTTTAACCACGATGTCGTTTTGTATTTAGCAGCCCACATGGATGTGGCTGGATGAATATTCACGTTGATAGCGTACTTTCTTCATTCTTCACGCATCGCGACATAATTACCAAAGTCTGTCTCGAATGTGCTCGAATGTTCATATACAGAGCAGAGATGGGCAAAATGTTATTCGAATAATAGATACAAATAAAAGAGAGGTAAAGCATGATTTATTCGTAAATAAATCTTTATATTTGGTTAATAATTTTTTGGTAAATGACAATTATTTTTATTTGGTTAATAATTTATTCGTTAATGATAAATAATTTTTTATTCAGTTAACAATTTATTCGATTAAACGACAATTTAAATAAATTTTTATCTACGTAATTATTTAAATGATATACAATATCTATTTGTTATTTATCATTTGTACAAATAATACAAATAACATTATAAATGATATTATTACATTATATTGTCAAATAATAATAATAATAGGTCAATAGTAACAGTAATTGTAGTAATTCGAATAGTATAAATTTAATTCAATCAATCAATCAATATATTTATTTGTGTCAGAATTAATTTCCCATTACAAAGGGGTTAGGCACAGCCATAATTACAATATAACAAAAATAATAATTTTACCTAATATTTCCATTCAATTACAATGCGATATAAGTAGTAAAAAGAAACAAAAGGATATCACGCAGTCGACAAGTGTATAGACCAAAGTATACAAATCAAAAGTAAAGTGCCACGAATAACCAACGCAACAGACCTAAACTGCAGTGCATAAAATAAGAAATTATATAAATTTTTTGTCGCCGCAATCGTTGTGTCCATAACTATTACACTATATATAGCGTCTTGAACCTCACAGTCGATATGAAAATAACCAAAAAAATAATTGCGAAATGACGCGTAAAAAGGGCATCGCATAATAATGTGTGGAAGCGTTTCATTTTCATTCAGATTACAAAAACAACACTTTTCCCTGGGATACAATTTAAATGACTTCCAATTCATAACAAAATTACAATAATAATTATTTGCTAATCTAGTTTAAGCTTTGACTTTATACAAATTCAGTGGGCAATTTTTCGGGTATGCCAAAATACCATGATCTTCAGAATTTCTGCTAAAATAAAATTGACTTGACAAAGATTTATCATATTTCGCAAAATCCCGCTCTCTGCAAAACAATGTGTATCGTGTAAGAATATCCTCTTTGTAAGATTGCCATAAATCAGCGTTCAAATCATCCTAAAGAAAGTCATAATTTAAAGGCAATAAAACAGCTTTAAGTTGAAGAACCCAGTTGAACGGAAGAGCCTTTTCCATCTTTACAACATTTTTTGCTAAGCTAATGAGTCTATTAAAACATTTCTTCGGGAATCTTTTATTTTCCATCTTGAGCAAGCAAGTAACCCAACCTAAAGCACGCTTTAAAACTTCAACAAATATATCTTTAAGATCTAATACAATATTTAACGTGCTCGTTGACGTATTTGTAGGTAAGCACAAAAGTTTCTTAAAAAAATAAGTTTGAGCACTTTCTAAAAGTTTTAAATATCGCAGACCCCATATTTGCGCGCCGTACAAAAGGACAGAGGAGACCATGGAGTCAAATAATTTCAAAATACCAGTCCAAGAATCTACATGTAATCTTTCTATCATTGCTATTACTGCATCTGACGCAATCCTAGCCTTACATATCGCAGCTTCCGCAGATAAACGGCCTATAGAAGAACTAGAAAAGGTTGTTCCTAAATATACATAAGATTTGACCACTTCAATATTCTTTTCATTACACTTAAATTGTTTGATTTTATTACTCACTTTGCCCGAGCTTCTAAAAATAACTGTCTTGGACTGGCTCTCATTCACCTTAAGACCGTTTTTGCTACAATGCTTGTTAACAGTCTCAATTATATTCCTCATCTCAGCAGCAGTTGATGCGAGTATAACTAAATCATCTGCGTATAATAACATTAATAAATCAAAATATCCATTAATCGGAATTCCTTTATAATTTTTAGATTTTAAGCAATATACTAAATCAGCAATATAAAGGCAGAATAAAAGAGGGCTCAATATTTCACCCTGTAAAACTCCCTTTGTGACTTTTACTTTGTTTGTTAATCCATCCTTCGCTTTTTTATAGTAACTACGCACATTCGTACAAGCTTTTTATTACATTTATGGAGCTTACTCCTAGATCTGATAATTTTTGCCAAAGTCTTGAGTGTGGGATTGAATCGATAGCTTTTTCAAAATCGACAAAAAAAGCAAAAACTTTTCTTCTTTTTAAGCGTAATTGGCATTAAATAGCAGATCGTGAACGTAAGCAATCCACCACTACCTCTACCGCGAGAATTAATGTCACCAGAGGCATTTGACGATACATAATTGAAATCATTAGAAAATTTTGCAATTCTTTCCTTTTTAAATCCTTTACACCAAGTTTATGATATATTTAAAATACATGCGTTTGAAAAATCATCTAATTTTAAGAGATTATTTATTCCATGTGCATTCCAAAACAAAATCCTGACACATGTTAGTTTTTTTTACCATTTTCGTTTACAATCGTGTTACCGTGAGAAATTTCCATATCGTTAGCAGTGTTAGACGAAGTCATCATGGCGTAGGTTGCCCCCCAGTTCTGAATCTAAAGTACAGTTGCAGTACCTTCAAAGTTAGCATCAGATGCGGCAGTGTTGGATCGGGTACCAGATGAAGATTGAGCTTTTCTAGATGGTCTTGCAGATGGCTTCAGTTTCTCCTGCACGCTGTCCCAGTAGTACCAGATTCCGTCTATTTGGATTTTATTAAACCTAAGTTTGATGTCCGCTTTCCCTCCGTCCTTCAGATTTCGTCTCATATCCCTCAAGTGCTTTGCAGTTGCCGCATCAGCTTGCGACAGATCATTATTGATGTAACACGGCTTTGTTCCCAAAATTGCTTTTTTGGTTTTCATAATTGTTTGTTTCGTAGTATAATTTGAAAGTTTTGCAACGATAGTATTTCGTTGTTCATTCAATAACCTGGCTTCAACAACACAATCTGAGATTCCGAATTCTGTTTCGAAAAATCTTTCAACATCCGCCTTAACATTAGCGTTAGAACGATTAATTCCTCTGACAATAACATTGTTGCGTTTTAAAGTTCTATCATGTGCAGCCAGTAGGTTCCAAAAATCAGATATCTCAGATTTATAGCTGGATACTGTGTGTTTCAAGTCAGTTATCGAGTTATTTACTTCCGTCAATATACTGTTTACTTCAGCAGTCGTTGCAGCACAATCTTTTGCTACATCCGAAGCAATTTGGGAGTGAGCTGCCTCACACGCCGCTACTCTGTTTTCGAAAGACTTTAATAAATCTTTCCATTCTTCGCTTTTTTGATCTATAAGGCTTTGTACTTCAGAGAATTGTTTTTCATTCGAGAAAGTAATATAACCAAACAGAAAAATTAAATTGCATAATCAAAAAGAAATTAAATATTAATGCTTGTTCGGAGTATATGTATATCCTATATAATAAGTCTCTAATCTCTGTCCGTCTGTTCGTCTGTCTGTCTGTCTGTCCGCGAACTACTCATTCATTAATGGACCGATTTTCTTGCAAATGTACAGATTGTCTTGCAAAACTAAAAAAAATTGTAAAAAAAGTATTCCTGTATCTTCACTATAAAATAAGATAAAACACTTTTAAAATAGGTTAGAATATTTGCCTGCCAAAAATACGGCTCGGGTGACAACAGAGGGTTAATATTAAAATTTTATTTAAAAAAAGAAAAATACAAAGCACGTGCTTGCGATGTTTCATATTTGCAAAGAAAATGTGGCAACCTCCGTCAGCCACCAGAGTAACCTCTAGGGTAACCTCCGCTCCGACGACACGTGGTTCCGCAACAGGTTACAATTTACGATGCGCGCGAGGCAAAAGGTCTGTTCGTCTTCGCTGCACTCTGAACTAGTGCAATAAATTAGAATGAAAGAAAATATAGGTCTGTTCGTTTTCGTTGCACTTCTGAACTAGTGCAATAAGTTAGAATAAGACAAATATATTTTCTTTCATTCTAACTTATTGCACTAGTTCAGAGTGCAGAAAAACGAACAGACCTTATATTTGTCTTATTCTAACTTATTGCACTAGTTCAGAAGTGCAGCGAAAACGAACAGACCTAAATTCAAGCTGTCAAACGAGGGATAATTCAAGTCTCACTTAGCTCGCGCGATCGACGATATCTTTACGCTGGAAATGCTTTTTCGGTATCTCGGCGTGAATCTGAGTCGCCGATGCAGCTGGTTAGGTGCACGATAATCAAAGAGCGATCTTTGGAATAATGTAGAGATGATGTAAAAATGATTACTATATATGAGAAAATTGTAGTAAAAAAGTATGTTGATCATTCTTGCACAAATTTTTATGCTTTGACCCTGACCTATATACTCCGCTATTATTTTAACAATTCTTTTTCGAAAAGAATTCCGTAAAAAAGAAGACACGTATTTTTTTTTTGGCCTACGATTAATATTTCCGAGTATAATATTTGTAAGAAATTGAATTTGACGGTAACTGTTACTTCTATGTATTAATTAATATCTTAGAAATATTCAATTCTATTAAAAAATGACTCCGATGAAATTTGTTTAGCTTAAAATAAGTTACATGATGTATATAATCTTCTTAATTTCTGGACAGTCTAAAGTTGTATTATGCGATGGTGAAGAGACAAGAAATCTCTTTTTATAATGTTCGCAAATTCTTAAAAATAAAATAAAATTTATTGGTGTCATTTTTCAATATACGATTCAATATTTCCCAGATATTAACAATTTAAAAAGTAGAGTTACTGAAAAATAATTTTTTTTATAAAAATCACACTATCGGCAATATGGATCGTAGACCCAAAACGAAAAATACGTCTTCTCTTTGTCAAGATACTTTTCGCTAAAAAATTGTCAAAATGTTTATAGTTGGTCAGGTTAAAACACGAAAATTTCAACGAGATTACCCCAGATATACATGAAGTATTCTCGTTTATATATATAATATATATATTAGAGTGGTCCTTAAAAATGGTAATTTCGAATTTTGACTGCTCGAACGGTTCAAAAAGCTTGAAATACATAAAAAAAATTTGTGCAAAAGCGCAGCTTCCTATCTCAATTTTAACACGTGCCGCAGAGCACTTGAATTTTCCTATTAAAATCAAATAGCAAATGATTTTAGTATGAATGCAATAGCAATCGGAAAAATTTGAAACTTGGCAATTCTCTTACCTACAGTTGTACCTATCTTATGATATTTTTATATAGCCCAGTCAAATGAGCTGAAATTTTGGCCGTTCGGAAATAATGCTACCAGCGCTGTAACTAGCGTAGAAGTGTGTCTTTTGGGGTTGTAATGAAGGTACTAAAAGCCCACCCCCGTACCATTGTCGTAGCAAAAATGGGGGTGCAAAAAGAGTCCAGAGAATTGGTTTTTTGCCAATAACTCGAAAAGTATCACAATTAGGGGAAAAAGTGAACACGTGAAAGTTGGAGAGAATAAAATTTCACACAAAAAAGGTCGATACAAAAATTTTGTACGACCAATTGCAGTCGATCTAGATATTTTTGAAATAATACGTATTTCATGAGAAATGAAAAACACGTGAGCGCGTCGCGAATTTTTTATCGATAGTTCGAAAATGGCAACTCGAAAAAAAAAAATAGTTCAAATAAAAGTTGTAGACAATTTAATTATGAACAATTTCCATTTTTTTTTTTTTTTGATACGATTAATATTGACAGAAATATTAATTTTTTAAAACATTTATTATCGCTCCTCGAGTGCGATTTTTAGTGGTAAAATCGCTTGTAACTCAACATCTGCAAGTTTAACGCAAATATTACATCTTATAAAAGTAAAAGATAATTAAATTTCGAAAGTTTTGATGTGTATACAAACTCATTTTGGATATATGCGTAGTGTGATAATGCTAATAAACATGAAAAATTGTCATTTTTTGTTGATTTTGTCAAAAGAAGGGGAGGGCTCCGTTTGCCTACAATCCCGATTGCCAACAGCTTCGTTTGCCCACAACGTTTTGCCTACAGCTTCGTTTGCCGACATTCCCGATTGCCGACATTCCCGATTGCCTACAAGCATTATTGCGCACATGTAATAGTTAAAAATACGAACGTACTTTTGCGCACATGGCTAAACACATTGCACACATGACTTTATTGCACACAAGCAGATTGCACACATGACATTATTGCGCACATACACATTGCACACATGACTTTATTGCGCACATACACGTTATATTGCACACATATGTCGCAGGCTTATTGCAAAATCAGCCCTTTTGCAAAAAGACTAGCCTCTTTGCGAGAGGCCGGCCTTTTGCGAAGCACTGATCGTTTCCCAATAAGACTGAACGCATTTTAGGCTTTTTGGCACACATGGGCTGGTGTTAGGCTAGGCACTTTGCAAAAAGTCTAAAATACGTACGTTAGTCTTATTAAAGAAACGATCAAATGCTTTCGCAAAAGGCCGGCATTTCGCAAAAAGGCTACCCTTTTTGCAAAAAGGCTGATTTTACGATAAGTCTGCGACATTGTGTGCAATATAACGTGAATGTGCGCAATAAGTCATGTGTGCAATGTGTATGTGGGCAATAATGTCATGTGTGCAATCTGCTTGTGTGCAATAAAGTCATGTGTGCAATGTGTTTGGCCATGTGCGCAGACGTACGTTCGTATTCTTAACTATTACATGTGCGCAATAATGCTTGTAGGCAATCGGGAATGTCGGCAATCGGGAATGTTGGCAAACGAAGCTGTAGGCAAAATGTTGTGGGCAAACGAAGCTGTTGGCAATCGGGATTGTAGGCAAACGGGACCCTCCCAAAAGAAGTCACTTTCGCTTAGCTGTAGATCAAAATGTCTCTCTACATTTTTTGAAGAGAATTAAATTATCTTTAAAATGGCTTTTTGTTCATCTCCGTACGATCATTTGTTAACAAGTTACAGCTGTTTAAAAATTTCAGGAAAAATACAATTTCATACAAAATTAATAATATATTGAAAAAATATATGCGTAATAATTTTTTAAAAATTGGATTTTACCTATTTTCAACGAATAACTGACCCCACATTGAAGCCCGACTACCTGCTCGCCCCATGCTATCCGACACCAGGACATTTCTTGTGTACTATTTGTCCTAAAAATATCGCAGCGGTACTGAATGACACCTAAATGTATGCAGAATGACTTCCAATACTTGAGAAAATTTTAAAAATTTGTAAAGTACATTATTTTTAACTTTGAAAATGCTCCAAAATTTAACTTTTCTGCAAATTCAAAATCACAAGCATTTTCAATTGTCCGTTTCATAATACTACTTATTACGAATCGAATATCAAAGTATCAATTTTGTAGGAAATTTTATCAGCTTTAATTTTGATCTGATAAAATTTCTTCGTAAAATTAATAAAAAAGAAGATACATGCAAAAAACTAAACATAAGTGCCACTTTTGCATAATTTCTTTAAAAAACACCACTTTTCGAGGGTTCTTTTTTTAAAGAAATCATACCTTTCGATAAACTTATAGTGCTGCATTACTTTCACACATATAAACTACTAAAAATAAGTAAATTCCAATTTTTAAAAAATTATTACGCATATATTTTTTAAATATATTATTAATTTTGTATGAAATTGTATTTTTCCTGAAATCTTTAAACATCTGTAACTTGTTAACAAATGATCGTACGAAGATGAACAAAAAACCATTTTAAAGATAATTTAATTCTCTTCAAAAAATGTAGAGAGACATTTTGACCTACAGTTAACCGAAAGTGACTTTTTTTGACAAAATCCACAAAAAATGACAATTTTTCATGTTTATTAGCATTATCACACTACGCATATATCCAAAATGAGTTTGTATATACATCAAAATTTTCGAAATTTAATTATCTTTCACTTTCATAAGATGTAATATTTGCGTTAAACTTACAGATGTTGAGTTACAAGCGATTTTACCACTAAAAATTGTACTCGAGGAGCGATAATAAATGTTTTAAAAAATTCATATCTCTGTCAATATTAATCGTATCAAAAAAAATAAAAATGGAAATTGTTTGTAATTAAATTGTCTACAACTTTTATTTGAATTATTTTTTTATTCGAGTCGCCATTTTCGAACTATCGATAAGAAATGCGCGACGCGCTCACGTGTTTTTTATTTCTCATGAAATAGGTATTATTTCAAAAAAATCTAGATCGACTGCAATTGGTCGTACAAAATTTTTGTACAGACCTTTTTTGTGTGAAATTTTATTCTCTACAACTTTCACGTCTTCACTTTTTCCCCTAATTGTGATACTTTTCGAGTTATTGGCAAAAAACCAATTTTTTTGACTCTTTTTACACCCCCATTTTTGCTACGACAATGGTACGGGGATGGGCTTTTAGTACCTTCATTACAACCCCAAAAGACACACTTCCACGCTAGTTACAGCGCTGGTAGCATTATTTCTAATCGAAATGCTCATTTGACTGGGCTAATAGATTTCTATCTACATATTTCAGGTTGCTAGTGGTCGATGAAAATAATTTCTTTTTTAATTTTTTAATCAAATAGCAAATGATTTTAGTATGAATGCAATAGCGGTCGGAAAAATTTGAAACTTGGCAATTCTCTTACCTATATAGTTGTGCCTATCTTCTGACATTTTAATAGATTTTTATTTATATATTTTAGGTTGCTAGAGGTCGATTAGAATAATTTTTTCTAACTGTAAAAAATTAAATAAATTATATTTCTAGCCATTTTTTTTATATTTTGGCAGGATTATATCCTGTATAATTTTGACATTGATGAAATTGTGATGCAAACATGTTGACTATTATATAAGAAAAATATCCCGATGCGAAAAAGGAGACACTCATGAAAGATTTTTGAGATAAATAATTTTGTAAAAGTATTGAATTCTTATTTAAGACTGCAAATAAATAAATATATATATAAACAAGATTATAAAAATAAATAAATAAACAAGATTCCTTTAATTTTTCAAAAACTAAAAAAATATATTTTTATTGACCACTAGCAACCTGAAATATATAGATAAAAATCTATAAAAATATCAGAAGATAGGTATAACTATAGGTAAGAGAATTGCCAAGTTTCAAATTTTCCCGATTGCTATTGCATTCATACTAAAATTATTTGTTATTTAATTAAAAAATTTAAAAAAAATATATTTTTATCGACCACTAGCAACCTGAAATATGTAGATAAAAATCTATAAAAATATCAGAAGATAGGTACAACTATAGGTAAGAGAATTGCCAAGTTTCAAATTTTTCCGATC
This sequence comes from Leptothorax acervorum, assembly GCA_035220615.1. Taxonomy (NCBI): domain Eukaryota; kingdom Metazoa; phylum Arthropoda; class Insecta; order Hymenoptera; family Formicidae; genus Leptothorax; species Leptothorax acervorum. Next base: position 58,688 of record JASTWQ010000695.1, on the reverse strand, counting down.
ACTATTGTATTCATACTAAAATCATTTGCTATTTGATTTTAATAGGAAAATTCAAGTGCTCTGCGGCACGTGTTAAAATTGAGATAAGAAGCTGCGCTTTTGCACAGATTTTCTTTTATGTATTTCAAGCCTTCCGAACCATTCGAGCAGTCAAAATTCGAAATTACCCTTTTTAAGGACCACTCTAATATATATATTGTATTGTTTATTTCATACCCTTCACGGGTTTCGAAAGGCGTTTTTGCAGGAAACGATCCCAAAACCTTCACAATCTATTTTTTTAATCTCCATTAATTTTGGCCATTGGGCCCAGATAGCACAGTGACATCAAATGCCGTAATAATGCCGTCTTAGTGACGGAAACTTGACGTGTTGCCGTCACTAAGACGGAATTATTACGGCATTACCGTCACTAAGACGGCATTATTACGGCATTATGCCGTCATTTGATGTCCTGTGCTATCTGGGGACGACCTTAAAAACATATATATACCATACATTACTTGGATTATCCTAACTAACTCCTATAACCATCCTCCAATTTCCTTTCCTACTCCTCTCCATCTGTCCTATCCCTATTCTCTGCCTCTCTTCTAACCTTTCCTATTCATTTCATTACTTCTAATCCTTTTCCTTTTTCTCCTAAAAAATTTTTCTATCTGTATCTCGTCTTTTGTCGCTTCGCATTCTTTTAGTATATGTTCTATATTCTTTTCTTCTCTTTGGCATATTCTACATCTCCTATCCTCTTCCTCTCTCCAATGTTGACTGCCTTTTATCTCACTCCCGCATCTGTATCTGGCTATCAACATTCTATCCTTCCTCTTCTTCTTTCCTAGTAAATACTTTGGTAACTTTTCTGTTAAGATCTCTTTATAGTTACTATTGTATCTTTGACTCGTTTATCTGTCTCTTCTCCTTCTCTTTTTCCTCTATTCTCTTTACGAAATTCTTTGCCGCCTCCTGGTCCTCAGCCTCCATTTCTCTCCTCAGCTGCTCCTTCTCCATTCCTGTCCTCTCTAGCAGTTTCCTTCTCTTCTTCTCCCAATTACTTTCCTCTTTCCTTGACCCGTTCCTATCTAGATCGTTTATGCATGCCTGAACTATTTTCTTTTCTGACTGTCTCTCCTTCTCCTCATACCTCACAGCCTTCTGTATTGCCCTCACTTTTATTTTCTTTATTTTGGCTTCTTCTGATATTATATAATTTGGGGTTCTTCTATCCAATCCTAAAATCTATTTAATATACTTTCTTTTTATCACATCTAATCTATCCTCGTATATCCACCCCCATATCTCAGCTCCATATAATACTACGCTCTCTACCAGTAACTCAAACATTTTCATCCTTTTTCTAAAATTTTCTTTAAATAATTCCTTTCCTATGCTCCATGTCCTCTTCATCGCTATTGTAGCTTTTTTAGCCTATATTTTATATGATTCTCCTCTCCTCCATTTTTCTGTAGTATATATCCCAAATACTTTACTTCTTTGACCTCCTCTATGTATTTTTCTCCCAATTTCCACTCTATTTCTTCCTTCTTCCCCTAGCTTTCTCGAACACCATTATTTTCAATTTTTCTGGACTCAAACTCAAACCCTTTCTTTCCAAATACCTCTTGAACCTTCTCATCATTTCCTTCAATTCTGCCTCTCTCGTCGCCATTGAGACCACGTCATCCGCATATGATATTGTCCAGAATTTTTCATTCCCTATCACAAGTCCTCCTACTTGTTTTTTTTCTGTTCCCTCCTCTAAATCCATAATATATACATTGAATAGGTTCGGGCTCAACGGGCATCCTTGTTTTAGTCCCTTTTCTGTCCAAAATTCCTCTGTTTTCTTATCCCTTATCTTCACTACATTTTTCGTTTCTCTGTATGTTTCCATTATTCTTCGTCTCAAGTTATCTTCAATTCCTATCTTCTTATTATTTTATTCAATTTCTTTCTATCTACTTTATCGAAATCTGCCTTAAGATCAACAAAGAATGCTAAAACCTTTCCACTTTTCTTACTCAGCTCCTTATTCGCTACATAGTTTACCGTGTATATTGCATCAATCGTTCCTCTATTCTTTCTAAACCCGAATTGCACTTCCCTTAACTTACTCTCCACCTCCTTCTCCAACCTCGCATTTAAGATACTTGCATGAATTTTGTACGCCGTATTCATTAACGTAACTCCCCGATAGTTTTTCGGGTCGTTTCTCTCTCCTCTTTTATATATTAGACTAATCCATACCTTTATTCCAATCTCCCGGTATGCCCCCTCTTTTCCATATTCTATTAATTAACTTCAGGAATTCTTTACCTACATCCTTCTGCATAAATCTCCACTCCTCGTTCTAAATCCCGTCCTCTCCTGTTGCCTTCCAATCTTCAGCTTCTTTATTACTTCAATCACCTCTTCTCTCGACATTTCTTCGACTCCCTCCGTTTAAATTAACAAATGTACGATATTTTAAACAAAAAGTGGTCGAACTGCCCGATAAAAACAGTCACGTCACATCCACGTAATTTACGTGGATTACGTGGATAGAGAATCATCCGCGAGTTATCCACGTGGATTCAACGTTTCTTTTTTATCGACAATATCGAAGTACCTCATCCACGTAGATTCGACGTTTCTTTTTCATCGCCAAATCGAAGTACCTTATCCACGTATCAATGTAGATTTCACGTGTATGTTTCTATTATTCTACTGATGTAATATATATACATATGTATATGATTTATCAATCAAGAAATATTGTTATCAATCACAACATAGCTAAATGGGACGTATTTAATAGATAATCAATAGAAAAATTTTATTGTGTTACAAAAAGTGTGTGCGTGTGCAGTATGCTATTTTTTACAAATAACGTCAGAAATAAATTATTGTAAACCCAATTGTTGTTATCTTGTTACAAACAAAAGATTATATTGAATAACAATATTATAGAGAAAAAGGCAGCGTCAGAGTCAGAAGGTCACCGCTACTACTCCGTTCGATCAGAAAAGTCAAGCGACGATGGTTGCGATTACTACTTGGATGGGTGACCGCGGCGATACTTCTCTATATCCAGTATTAAACACCAAGAACCTAACATGTTACTGCTAGTTGTAATTTCTTTTTTCTGTTTTTGAAACTTCTTAAAACCTTGCATGTATGGAGTGGAAGAAATCCACTCCATTAATAAAATTAAAATTTAGGTGGAAAATTCGTGGAACTTTATGTACATTCCACGTGGACTACAGTACCGTTCTTGAGCGGATTGTCCACTTGAATATCCACGTGGATTCCACGATGCTGATCCACATAGCAATAACGTGGATTTCACGTGCTGTTTTTATCGGGTGTCCCAGACTTATAGTCAATATAACGATAGTTGCACTTACTGCACCTACTTACCTATGCTCATCTACACCGAAAAAGGAACTAATTCTTGCTCCCCATTGTACGTATTTATAACGTTGTGTCACCGAGTGGTTGTTTTTCGGTTTTTCCTTTAATACATCCAATTCTTTGGTCTGTTCAAGTCAATTTGAATGTGTTTTATATGCCAATCAGAGGGAAGTCACGTGATCAATTTCGCCACTCTCTCCCTATGGAGGCTCTCTATCGTTTTGTATTATAAACAGATTGACAAATTTTCGATAGTGTAAGTGTAGTTATATAGCATAAAAAACTGAAGACTTGAGCAACAAAATAAGATTTTAAATTCGTAAGAGGTCACATTTCGACGAGATAAAATATCAAAGTACACGAAAGTTAATTTTTCAGTTACATAGAAAAGAAAAGAAACATTAATACGATTTATTATAAAATTATGATATTTTGTCATTTATCGCTACTCTTCCATCATATATAGGTATAACATGAGATGCTTCTAAACGTGCGTTTATGATAATGTTTTAATTGCAAATCATTCAGGAGAACTCGTGTACTGTTTAACAGCCCTACAATAGAATTATACTCTCTCGGTTGGATTTACCGTTTTACTTAAACATAATATACAATAGTGTGATCGAGCGGGGATGAATTAACGTTTCGCTCTGCTTGTCTCGATCGACAATTTGTAGAGGTATTTTTGTAGCCAAAAGTAATAATCTCACGTTTCACATTTATTACAAATACCTTTATTACATTAGAGACCGAATTGCCACCAGTGACTTCAGATGGCAAACCGATCACGATAAAGCCTGGAAAGAGCATATTTGGACGCTTTCAGCACGGAAGCGTCCAAAGGGAACGTAGCCAAAAGTGTGATTTTCTAGTGACATTCATGTAATACCGCATACAATATTTCACGAATGTCACTAGAAAATCACACTTTGCAAGTGCTGTATTGGTTGCAGCAAAGTGTGATTATTCATAACTGCAATATTTTTCGAGAATAAGGTCCCAGGCATAGACTTATATAGATAGACCGGCCCCTGCCGATCAGAAGATCGCTTCAGAAGAAGCGATCAGAAGAGAGAGAGGACCGACCACCACGGCTATGTCTGCACCGTCGATCTTCTAACGCGTGCTCTCACGGCAGGGGCCGATCTATCTATATAAGTCTATGGTCCCAGGCCCCAGGCCCAGGTTCAGACCTTAAGATGCCTCTTCATATGCAGCATGCTGCAGCAGCAAATTAGTCACGTGACCAAAATTTAATAACAATAAATATATTTTTATATTTACTTCCCACGCAACAATTCGACGTCCTTTGGACGTCCGAAGTGTGTCCTGAAAAGTCCCATTTACGTCGCCGTATATCAGACGTCTAAAATACGTCTCAAGTACGTTGTTTGGACGTCCTATAATGAGGTTATTTACACAGACATTTTAGGGATGTCCAAGGTACATCGTCAATATGTCTGATTTTTCAACCCGTTAAATTCAAAATTTTTTACATTTTATTTTTGTTAAATAATATTGGATGAGTTTATTTTACATATTTGTCCAACAGATGTCTCGATAATAATTCTGAAATATATATGTCATGTTTTTATCGTCATATAACAGACGTTTAATGGATATCCAAAGGACGTCTCGGAAACGTCTCAATTTCTGATGCGTAAAACAAGACCGTTTTATTATAAATTTAATTATAATTCATATCACAGTGACGATCAATTAATTTTACATATCATATATATGTTATTTTGTGTTCTAAAAATGTGGACATCGTCAAAACGTTGTTCGAATTGGTTGATATAATTTTATATATTATTTATTAAAATTGTAATTAAATTAAAAGGTATATACACAATTACAATATTCCTACAGGTTTTTAAAATATCTATAAGTGTAATGTAATCTATTATATACCCAGTGAACATATAATGTCTCAAATCGGGACATATGACGTCTTAAAGACCACATTAAGACGTATTATTTGTCTTTAAGACGTCATATATGTGTCCCGATTTGAGCCATGCATATATATATGTATATATGTTGTCTGGGTTATAGTTGTCCATTGTATATATTGATATATTATATATATATATATATATATATATATATATATATATATATATATATATAAATAATATATCAATATTATATATATATATATATGTATATAATATATACATATACATCCCCACCAGCACACGAACGACGGGCGAACGTTCGGAGAACGATTTCTCGTTTGGATCGCGGGTAATCGTTCGCCCTCCGAACCAACCGAACGAAAATCGCCGAGCCGCGCGAAGATGCTCGAGCGAAGGTCGTCTCGCACGCCGCCTGAACGTTGCGAGGTTGTTCGGAATGACCGAATGAATTACCGATATAAAAATATAACCGATATAAATTAATAATAATAAATAATTAATAATTAATAATAATTAATTTAATAGATAATAATAATAATTATTATTATTAATAATAATTATTATAATTATTATAATAATAATTATTATTAATAATAATAATAATAATTTATTATTATTATTATTAAGCTTATAAAGAAGCAACTTTTAATGCCAAAACGATTTGATCGAAATCGGGTAATTTTCGATGTTAATTTCGATGTCGATAAGTCATCGACGATTCGATATCGAATCGATGACCGACATCAACTTTTTAAGAAATATATATATACATGTATATATTAAGCCGACCCTATTAAAAGGGTAATAATAATATAGCTGACACCTTCCGTACGTCTGCTAACAATAAGTGTAACATATGTAGACAATACGAAACGTCTTCATCAATCAATGTTGTAGCACAGTGCGGAAGGTGACTGACTCAAGATCCAGGGGTTCCAGGTTCAAATCCAACGGTGGACGTAAGCAAATTTTCTAAGTACAATATAAATTTATTTAGTTAAGCTTGGACGTAATCAAGATTTTCAGCAATAAAATAATGGTTTACGAGAAGTAAATTTTATATTTTATTTTGCAACGTATTGGGCGGTACATTGTACGTACCAACGATGTCTATTTGACGTCTTTGGGCGGTACATTGTACGTACAAAAGACGTCTACTGAACGTCTTCGGGACATGTTCGGTACGTCATGTGGATGTCCATGCATGACGAACGGGACGTCGTTTAGACGTCCAAAGGACGTCGAATTGTTGCGTGGGTTAAAGTGTGCCATAAAGAACATTTTTTGGTTATGACAGAGTTATGTGTCCCGACAGGATTATTCTTTTATTAGAAATAATTATAACTACTTATTGTAACCGAAATCAATAGGTTGCATGTTCGTTTTCAGCTGTGCTGCTTTGGTGTTCATTCAGTTGAACTTCACGACGATGAAGCAAAACCTAGTAACAAAATTTTCAACCAATAGCAGCAATCTGCTGCGGCAGCGGCGCTGCGCCATGAAATGGTACCTTTATGTCCTTTGGATAAACGTTCCGATTGGTTACCTCCCACTCCACTGTGCTTCTTTTTCATTCCGTTTTTTCCTCCACCGCCTCCACGTAGGATTGCATCCTTATTTAATCTTCCCACGTGCTCTCATACCATTTCTTCGCTAGCTGTCGAGCTATAAGGTCTGTGATATATTTTGCTCGTCGACGAAGATATCTTTATATAAATCTTTATATTATATTTTAAACAAGGATTTTATATATAAATATATAGTAATTAAAAAGGTACGTATTAATTTTTTAATTAACCCTAGGTACCCTCTCCAGGGTCCAACGTACCCTATGCGTTTTTAAGTAGTGCTATAACTTTTTTATAATGCGATTTAAACTCATGGCATAAAGGGGTAAAAAAACTTTAGATATTTGTGGACACAATAGGTCTGGAGAAAGAATTTTTTGTACACTAGTATTGAGCTGAGATTGGCACAAAGTTGGAACAGGGTTCATATCGATCACGGGCGATGAAAATATCTCAACATAACCCCATTTACCTTTTTTAATTTTTTGGGATGACGCGTGACCCACGTGGGCCACGTGGGTCGGCGTGGTTTCGGTGCATACGCGAGTGATTAGCAACTGAACTAACTGAAAGGTCCGTGGTTCAAACCCGGTCCAACCTTCGTCCAGCGTATATGTATACTGTGACGTGACAAAAGTCGCGCCCTCAATTATGCCTTTCAATACTCAAAATAACTGCTATATTTGTCAAACTTTTTTTGTTAATAACTTTTTAACAAACAACGAGCGACGGCTAAAAACTTTTGAAGGTCACTCAGGGCCATGACCTTGACAAAATATGTCAAGGTCAAGGTCATCGGGAGATGGTCCCCTGATCGGTATATTTACCAAAGTATACTATCATAATAATTTGTCCGAAACATATAACATTAATTTATTTAATTTTTGTTGGCTAACAATAAGACATTTTTCTAAATTAATTAATAATATATAATTTCTTAATAAAAAAGCATTGGCATAGAGTGGATATCTATCATTTTCGCCTTTCCTATTCTTTATTTATTCTTTAAATTACAGTTTATATCTTTTATGTACAGAATAAAATTTCAATGCAATTAAAGAATTTATTTAATTTAGTTAGTAGTTAATTTTCTCCACTGTCTCCACAATTTGATTCAATGTTGTAAACGTGCTGCTCCGTGTAGGTACGGTCTCTAGAGGCTCATTGTCAGTTAATATTCAGAAATGTTTACCTGAAGGCACTCTCAGCATGTGTCGAGAGGTCTTTCTTAAGAAGCTTTGCTAAACTTCTGCGTTCCGAAATATCTATTATGTGAATGAAAAATGAAGAAAGGATTCTAGAGAAAGAGAGAGAGAGAAAGAGAGAGAGAGAGAGAGACACATGCTAAGAGTAACCCTTCAGGTAAAACTTCTTGACCTTTACCCCCGCGCCAGTTCCAAACCGGCCGTCGAAAGACCTACATAGCTGCGTTTGAAGATTTGTGTATTTTTGCGATGAAATTTTGCTCGTCCCGTTTGCCTCAAAAGTGAGTCTTGCCAAATGTTATATTTTACTTTTATTTCTATCTTAGTATTTCCATCATTTTTCTCTCTACTGTGATTATTTCATATGAATTTTTTGAACAGTATCTTCTGATATATTCTTTATAAAAACCGATTTTTATGGAGTTTTTATTAGATTAAAATGTAAGGGTAAAGGATGGATCGAGCCAGCCACGTTTGCTTAATACGTGCATTTTCTCAGTATATAAGGATAACACAACGGTCTGAATCGTAACTAAAAAAAAACGTAACTTCGCGAATACACAACTCGGAATATATAACTTTTTGAAACGTAACACAAAGTAA